>MPUH01000151.1:0-93824 GCA_001970955.1 Stentor coeruleus | reverse complement strand
ATGAGTAAGCCTATTATCTTTATAAATTATAATTTAGATGATAAAAATATAATATATAAGCAATACTTACACTTCAAGTTTATAAGTTGTTAAAACGAAAAATTGCCATAACCAAATAAAATCCAAAAATCAAACATAATTTTTAATCCCATCCTATCCTTTAATTTCCCATCAAATTTTCCTTATCTTCTACTTAAATCCAACAACTTCTTTTAAAAACTTCTTCAAACCATGCTTAAATCCTTCATACACATAAAAACAATTATCATCTCACCAGCCAAAAAACCCCCATCCAAACAACCCTATATTACTTCAAACAAATTTTAATTATCTAGTTTTGATATAAATATTTTCTTTCCACAGCTTCTACCTGTTCATCATCACAGCTACTATCACTTCCTGAATCATATTGTATTTTAGGTACATAAATAGTATTTTCACTAGGATTCTGTATATTTTTCGGTTTATTTTGATAAGGTTGTGGTGAAGGTTCAGGTGAAGTATTACTATATCTAAGTGGATTGTAAACAATTTTATGTTCAACATTTTCAGCATTTGCCTTCATAGTCATCATATTGTTCATCCCTATTAAATTCATCGATTCTGAAGGTGTATTCCCAAGACCCTTACGTGTTGGTGTTTCTTTAAACCTTTCTTTAGGAGTTTTATCTCCTTTTGATTCAGGAATTTTAGGTTTAGGTAAAACAGCAATATCAGATGTTGTTGATATAGACTTTTTTAACCTAGGAGTCTCTTGAAAAAGTTCTCTACAACTAGTTTCCGCATTAGAAAACTGTTTTTCTCCTTGATTTACCATATTAAACCTGTTAGGTGTAAATGCTCCTTGATATCCACTTACTGAATTATGCTTTTTATATTTAGGTGTCCCATTATTAAACAAATGCGCTTGGAGCTCTAGTATCTGCTGTTGTAATTCAGCAAGTTTTTTATTTTGTTCAGAAATAATCCTCTCAGCATTTGGTGAAAACATACCTCTAAAACTATCAGAAGATCTATTAGACATTGCTCCTAATGGGCTAACACTTTGTCTTGGGGGTTTTGAATATGATGGAGGAATACTGACTTGAAAACTTCCACTTGGGGTAAATGATGTATTTATAGCTCTTGGGAGGTTTATAGAAATTTCTAATGAACTACTTGATTGATCTTCTCTGACAAAAGTTGCGTAACAAGGGTTGAAACTTCCGTCTTCTTTTTGGATATCACAACAGAATTTCGAAGTCTTCCAGCTTGGGTTATCAAGGGTACAAGCTTCATAGAATTTGGGTTTTCCTGCGAAATGTAGGAATAAAAAGGAGTTGTCGTCTAAACAAGGAGAAATTTTATCTTTGATATTCGTGTTTTCTATGAACTGGACGCAGTTTGCCCAGACTAATGGGTGCATTATTGGGCATGCTTTCATGTTTTGAGACTCTGGGATGTTTGTTACCCAGATACCAACAATAGGGTATTTATAAGCTAAAGGATCTGAAGGGAGCATAGGTAATACACGGCCTGTTTGATCCATAGTAAGATAACCTGCTTGGAACTTTTCCCTTTTATTCTGCGTTGGTTTGTTTTGAATAAGCTTCACACTTAATGGTGTGGAAACAAGCTTAAGCGGGGAAATCGGAGTAAATTGAAAAGAAACTGATGGGTATAGGATTTCACATTTAATCTGGAGTTTCTGAGATATTTTATCAGCTGCAAAGATAAGAAGTGTTCTACATATATCTAATGGTTCTAAAAACTGTTCACGTGCTATATGTCTTTCAATACTTTTCATCATTTTTTCAAAATGCTTTTCTTCAGATTTTAACCTTTCAGGACAACTTGAAGGTGATTGGGGAGATAAATAAAGGAGATAATCAGCAGGTGGGATAACTTGCCCACGGGTTATACTGTGGACTTCAGTAACTTTGAGGCTAAGGAAATGTTCAGGGGAATATTTATAAGCAGTACAGACTCCAGAAACTTTGAGGTTTTCAGTATTGCTAATGTTCCAGAGTTGTTTTAAAACCTCAGATGTAATTTTAAATTGAGGCAGCATGGATTGCATTCTTAGCAATACAGGTTTTCCTTGAGGACTACGATTCCACAGTTCGGAAAGTGATCCTTGTAAAGATATTTGCCTAAGAATGAATAAGGACTCTTGAAAGTCAGATGATGCTTCTGTATAGCTCATAGTTCAAATAAAAATCAATTATATTAACTTTGTGAAGTTGATAAATGGCCGGGAGACTTTGCTGTATATAATTCGCAAGATAGCTTTTTTTTCATTTTCTATAGTCAAAAAAGGTGAATAAAATACTTGGGAAAATTAGAAGAAAAGCTTTGGAATAATTTATTTATGTTGAGTATATTTCTTGTTTAGGAATGATTGCTTTTTATGTTAATAATTAAACTGAAGATTTAAAAAATAAGTATTTTAGGAGAAAAAATCAAATAATTTATGATTTGCGTTATGCTAATATATTAACTACACATGATCAGTTTTTTATAGACTAAGATTTTTACAATATTTAAAGACGTAAATTTTTAGTTAATTGTATAAATTTATCCTATAATAAGATGAGTAGCTTGTCTAAAATTACAGATATTTTAATGAATATAAGTATATTGATACCTTTAATAAAATTAAATAAGAAGATAGTTTTTATAAGAAATATGACTAAAAAAATTCCAGTGTTTTGTTTTAAATTTATAAATTGAATATCTAGTAATCACTTTTCTCATTGGTTAAGCGACTTTCCATCAAAATTTCTTTAAATAAAAACCAATAGATAATGTTGATTTTCTACAAATACAATTAATTAACTATATTTTTCCCATTAAAGCTTTTATAAAACCCTACATCATAAATCATATCTTAATAATATACGTCTATCAGAGACAGCAAATCAAATAAACCCTTCCAGCATTTTTATCAGAACTAGTCCTTTCATATTAAAATAAGCCTTAATACTATATTTTTATATAAATTTTACTTAAACCATCACACAACCCTATTATAAACTTGCTATAAGCATGCAAAATATTTCCTGAAAGTGTAAAAAATAACATAATTCATAATTCTCACGCTTAAAGATTTCAAAAATTCAATAATTACTCCTTTTAAGGAAGTTCAAAAACTATTTACCTATACTATCAAATTTAATCAAAACACTTTATCTCACAATCATAATTTTATTGACAAAAATAGAAATTCCAGCGCTTAAAAGATACTCAAAGTAAAATTTAGTACATTCTAAAGTACTTCTAATAATGGTGCATTTTTTATTACCCTTACAAAATTTTAAGATGATGCGTCAGAAGTTTTTAAATAAAAGGTCACAAGGATAAAAAGCAAACTATTACAAAGTAAAACCAAAAACAAACACAAATTCAAATAGAAAAACAGCCATAAATTCTAAGTCATAAGCTTTTGTATTTGCAATACCTAATCTTAAAGATAGAAAAAAATCCTCGCATAAAATAATACACAATCTATAACACCAACAATATAATCCTATATAAAACTTGTATGAACAGCCTTAACACCTGTAAATTTTTATAAAAAGTATATAATCTTATTTAGGTAAAAAAATAATTTCGTATACCTTATTAGATATTTAAGATTATGGACAAGATTGAATTATTTTATGCATCTAAAACAAGGTGCAATTATTTGTGCATGACCAATTTTTCGACTCTTCTTCGAAAGATGAATCCGTCGGTAGTGTCCTATGTTCGATTCTCCTTATAATACCTTTAAGTTCTTCACCTCTTTCTTCCTTTTTTCTAAGTATTTCTATGTTATGAGCAATTTTCGAATTTATTTCTTTGATTTGGGTTTCTAATGAGGTGAGTTCTTCAAGTACAAGGCTTTGTTTACAGCTTTTTACTTCATTTTCATGTTTATAAGCACCAGGTGTGTCTAAGAATCCATCATCTAAATAAAGGCTAGCTGGCCTTGTAGTAGAAATGCTAGTAGTTGCTCTAACGGCTTTTCTTATATGAGGGAATGTGTGTAGATTTGCTTTGACTCTTGGAGTTTCTATAAGATGACTGTTTGAGGCTATAGTGCTAAGTCCTTTTTTCATATTTTTATAACCATAATGAACGCATATGGACAAAAAAATAGTCAAAACGGATTAGTTTCAATATGGAATAGATAAACAAATTAGTGTTTTAGATGAAATGAGATTTGTGGGGTGGTTTGAGAATTATAGCTTCTAGAAGGTATATAATTATTAGGGTTATGGATATGAAGGAAATATGATTAGGATTATGAGAATTTAATTGATGATTCTATATTTAAAAATAGCATGTTTGATGATTGTGGAGGATTGGGGATAATGCTAGGGAAAGTAAGTAGGAAACAGATAGGATTTTTACTGAAAAAAAATATAGTGTGGCTTTATAATTATTATAACTTGAATATGTTGGAGCTAGGGAAGTAAAAAAAGTTTATAAGATTAAATAGCTTAAAGATTAGGATACTGGCTATTTTATTGACTAGATTTTAGTTTTTGGTTGAAGTTTGAAGTTTGAATAATTGTGATAATTATGGATTTATGGTTTGAATTTTTAAGTTGTGTTTGTAAGCTTGATTTTTGTGTATTTTTTTTTGCATTATTGCTAGGGGATGAACTATTGCTTTTTAAAGCTGTATTTGAAAACTTAGAAAAATTTAACTAAAAACTATATCTTGTATTTTGATTTGGAAAAATTATATTTTTAAGTCTTATAAGCCTCAATATTATATGAGATATTTGCTATTTTTATATCAATTATTTATGACTTAGATAGTTTGTATGCGCTTTTATGCTTTTAAAACATGATTAAATTCAGTATTGAATGTTGAAGATTGCAACCAGATACTAGCGGTAATAAAATTATTTAGTTTAAATTTTGAATTTTAATTGTTAGCAGTTAAATAAGCCTAAGACCTTAAGAAATTTGTGGTTTACGGATATATTCTCTATATTCTTTTGAATTTACAAGTTCGTTAACTTTCTTCTGTGTATACTCATTAGCTTGCACTTTATAATCTTCCATACTGATTCTATGCACATAATATCTGTCTTTCTTACTAAACCTAACCCCTAAATACCAAAGTAACTTGATTACTAAAATCCCAATACAACATATACAAACTGTAACAACAAACCTATCTCTAACTAATAAATCCAATATTTCCTTCAATCCTTTTGTCTTCCTATACACATGAAAATTTAAACAAGTGTACCCTAAAATCAATGTAATACTACAAAGGACAACAAATACCTCAGACATATTTATAATATATAATAATCAAACAAATTAATTATCATTTTCTATTTCAATCTATATCCCATATTCAAATAATACTTTTTCATGTCTAATTTTTTTTTCTTCTAATTTTTCATCATAACGAACAGCAAATATATTCCCAAAATCGTCACAATCTTTAATTTTTTATCCTTTCATCAATGATCCAAATGGAGAAATTGTATCAGAAGCTTTTGATGTTTTTCCCTTGGGATATAGAGAAATAGGAGACTATTATGTATAAATAAGGAGGTTAAAGGCGAGGTAGTTGATCTTCTTTCATTTTACTTGAGTGGCATATACAAACTTGAGGGGGCTTTTCGATTTCAGATGAAATTCTTTCGGTAATATTACTTATAGAACGTATATAATTAGATATTATACAATAAAGAATTCCTTTAAAGTTTTCTTTTTCTTGAGTTTTTCGACAGGTAGTCAACTGTTAGGGAAGTTTTAAAATCTTTCATATAATGTAAAATCTAATTCTTATACAGATGAAATATAATACTTTTATATATTTTATTAACGCATGTTTTTCGGTTTATCACTTGTTAGATATTTTTTACACTAATTTAACCTATTACAATTTCTATTTGTAAAACTCTATAATATGCTAAAGATAATCTACTCCTTTACGATATTCTAAAAAACTCATGTTGTAGAAAACTTTACCCTTTTATACATAAAATTATACCTCCCATATTATTAAACCCATATAACCATAAATATAATACAATCATTCCAAAGTATACCTAAAATATCAAACCAATTTCAATAGCTTAACTTAAACCATATCATAAAACCATATCATAATTTTAGTGTTTATTAAACACTAATTTCAATGGCTACTCATAACTCCAAGCTACCAACCTTGAAAAACCTAGTCAAATCCAATAAAGTCCATATAATCCAAGTATCAGCACTTTTTTTAAGCATAAGCATTGGACTACTTATCCTTTGTTACAAGTTATATTCTCATGAACTCTACTATTTGTATGCAAATGGATTACTAGTTATGTACATTCTTACTGGAATAGGTGGATTATGGGCGATTAACAAAAAACTTGAAGAAAAAAAAATATACAACAGAGTTATTCTTATTTGCTTTATGGCTGTCAACGAGATTGCAGCTGGGATTTTTTTCTCCCTTTTAATTTATCTTATTGCTAATCCTTGGGAATGTGAAGCTTCTAAACAGACTTCTTGTCTTATGACTTATGGAATGTATACGTTGATGATAGGAGGATTCATGATGCTACTTTTTGTATCAATAATATTTGTTGTGGTTTTCTTTGTGTTTTTTAGTTCTGTTAAGAAATATAAAGAAAATTCAATACAGTTTGATGATATTGAAGAGATTGTTTAGATTGTTTAGATTTAATTAAGTATGATTGCATTAAGTAGAGTAAGAATTGTTATGGTTTAATTGGTATAATAATAATTATCATGATTTTAGTGTTTTGTAATGATTTAAGTGTTGTAATAATTGCAATGATTTAAGTGGTATAAGAATTATAATGATTAAGTGTTGTATGATTATAATGATTTAAGTGTTGTAATGATTATAATGCTTTTATAGGAATTTTAGGGGTATTACTATTATAATTCTTAAACTTTTATAAGCAGAATGTATATAAAATTATTTAAATTAACATTTGCTTCTTTTCAAAAGTCTAATATACAAGTGCTTGAGTTTTTCAGATTTTAAGAAAAAGTATTTATGATAATACTTTCAAAGAAGAAAAAACGAAAATTTTTCAAGAATAAAAACAAGTTTAATTTTTGATACTGCATTATATATACACAATCGATTGTACTAAAAAGAATTTCTATAATCAATTGAGTGAATTTAAAGCAAGATCTTCTTATCTGTGTATTAATTTAACAAGGACTAGACAATAATCAAGCGATAATTCCTAATTAATACTAATCTGTGTATTAAAATCAGAGCTCAACAAATTATATGATATCAAAAAAGGCAAGCTATGTTCAAAGAAATAAACTCCTCAAATAAAAAATCTTAAAACAAAATCAAAAAAACTAAATTTCTTTAACATTAAGAAATGAAGATAATTAATTTTCTATCATATTTTCAACAAAATTCAAAAAACTTTAGTACAAGCATTCTCTGCATAAAAAAGTTTTTTTTAATCACTAAAAAGAAATTCATAGCAAGCATAAGAATACCCAATCTTTTGTAGAAAATATGGATATTTTAAGAGAAAGCTTTGATGATTTTAAAAGTGTGTTTATCAGGATATTTAAAGGGATAGATAAAATAGATTTAAAAGATGATATTAAAAAGAAAGAAAAGCTGAAGGAGATTATTGATGAGATACTTAGTCATATAGGCAAGATAAGATATTTAATTAATTTTAATTAGACTGAATTTGTAAGAAAATTAAGATATAATTAAGGGATTATATATATTTTGGTCTATGATATTGAGAAAATACAACTTTTTTTATATAAACTAATACACAAAAAATCGAATATTTTATTTTAGAAACAACCAAGTTTATTTTATTATAAATTTATAGTTTTCAAGGAAAAAAATTCTTAATCATGAGTGAATACGCAAATAAATATTAGTTGATGTGATATTTTGGGTTTTATGTTCAAAAAAATCATAAAAATATTCAATTGTCGTTATATAACCCTATCATAAAAGAAAACTAAATACGTAAGCAAGAATAAGAGATTATTATCTTTTAATCACGATGCTTCTTCATAATTTCTATGAATTCGCTTAGTTCTAATACCCCATTCTTATTGATATCAGCTTCTGACAGCATATCATTTACTTCACTTTCAGGGACAGCTTCTCCTGACACTTGGCTCATAACAACTTGGAGCTCAGATGCTTCGATTCTTCCATTTCCATTTCTATCGAATAAATTAAAAATTTCAGGTAGTTTCGAGTCATCTCTTCTATCGTAAAAAGCTGCCATTAAGGTGTTTAACTTTGCAAGCTGATCAGCAGAGAGTTCGACCATATTTATTTCATTACCTGTATTTTTAAATAACTAATTTTTTTTATCCTAAAACTTGTATGCAAAATTTTCAAATACAAGTCTTAATAAAAACTAAAAAAACTCAACATCATTTATCTTGTATCTTAAATTTTTTTTTCATTTGTATCATGAAACAAAATCAGATTTCTTATATCCTAAATATTATAATCCAATATATTCATTATATCATTAAAAACCTAATATCATCTTCACTAACCTCTACCATTTCATTTGCAAATTATGCATATTAAAAGCGTTAACAATAGCGAAATATGAAAAATTTCAAATGTAATTTAAATGGCAAGTCCAAGAATAAAACCAAAACCTCTCGAAAAAATCTCTTCAATCACCTTAACCAAAGCAAATGCAGCTAAGCAATATATCGAAAAGAAATACAACAAATTAAAAGAGACTGAAGAAGAACGAAAAACTGAATGGGAAGAACTCCAGAAAAAAATGAGCGAATTACAACTTACCGCCACAGAACAAAATTTGATTAAACATGAAATCATGCATAAAGAAGCTCAAAACTTAAGAGAACAAAGACAAAAAGTTACAGTTTTTGATTTTGAACCCATTTCAATAATAGGCAAAGGCGCGTTTGGCGAAGTTCGAGTAGTTAGGCATAAGAAAACAAGAGAAATTCTTGCCCTTAAAAAAATGAATAAAACCGAAATGATTTTTAAAAACCAAATGCAGCATATAAAAGCAGAACGGGATATTTTAGCAACAGCAGAAAACCCTTGGATTGTAGGTTTAAAATATTCTTTTCAAGACGACAGCTATTTGTATTTAGTAATGGAATACCTACCAGGTGGAGATTTAATGAATCTTCTTATAAAAAAAAGTATCCTAAGCGAAGATGAAGCACGGTTTTATACAGCCGAGATGATTTTAGCTGTAGATTCTGTTCACAAATTAAACTACATCCATCGTGATTTAAAGCCTGATAATATTCTAATTGACCGTAATGGGCATATAAAACTCAGTGATTTCGGGCTTTCAAAAAATGCAGAAATATACCCAAATGACTATCAAAAAAATGTTGAACGCAGAGCTGAGATTAGAAAAAACAGAAAACTCGCTTATTCAACAGTTGGTACACCTGATTATATCGCCCCTGAAGTTTTTAGTAAACAAGGATATGATGAAACTGTTGATTGGTGGTCTATTGGTGTTATTTTATATGAAATGCTTGTTGGTTACCCACCTTTTTATGCTGATAAACCTGTTGAAACATGTCATAAAGTTGTGTCATGGCAAAGACATTTTGTTATACCTAAAGAAGCTAGACTTACTCCACAAGCTCAAGATTTGATTAGAAGACTTATTGCCCCAGCACAAGATAGGGCTAAAAGTATTGATGAACTTAGAGCACATCCTTTTTTCCGTGGTGTTGAATGGGAAAACTTAAGGAATTCTAGAGCTTTGAATGTCCCGGTAGTGAGGAATGAGATTGATACTAGTAACTTTGATAAAATCGAAGAAACTGAACCTTTTTATCCTGCTGATAAAGGTAAAAAACAGAAAAAGAAAGACCAGAATTTTGTTGGGTTTACGTTTAAAAAAGAGTTAGAAAGGAGCAAGAGTGGATTAAGTACTGCCCTTGCTGAATTAGATACGATAAGGAAAAATGTTTTGAAGAATTCTAATAGTAGATACTTATAGGTAGGATATAAGTAAATGATTTTTTTTTATAAATTCTTATATTAACTAAAACTAAACTTGTGGTCTGGCTTGAACAACAAAGACTTTATTATTTGAAATAACTCCTTCAATATCCTGTGGCTCACCTCCATAAAACTCCTCAACAATTTTCCCAACCTCATTAAGTTTTTCTATAACCAAATTTCTAAATTCACGATTAGCGATAAGATTATCCTCAGCATAAGTCAATCTAAATTCCCTAGGTTCTTCCATAACAAAACTATCAAAAAGCCCTGCCCCAGCAAATCCTGGCAAATCTTCACTGTTTGAATCCGACCTAAAAATAAACCCATTTCCTCTTAAAGCAACTGATTTATTAGGAAAAGCTGAAATCTCATACTTACCTGTAGTCTTATTAACAATAAAAGAAAAAGCTCTACCTTCAAATGCTCCAACTAAAGTTTCCCCAAGGCCCAAAACGAGTTCTCCATAAATTTCATTAGAATTATTTGTAAAAGGGTTTTTTGTATGAAGTACATAAGCATATTCCCCTGTTATAACCTCTTGACATAATACACACATAACAACACTATTTATAGAAATCTGAGCTTTTACTATACTCAAATATACACGTTCATTATATTTACTTGCCCATACTGATTTTATTGCTTTCCATGCAAGATCCCATTTATCTTCATGACATCCTATATCTGTTAAGTATTCTTGGATTATATTTTTATCTTCATCATTAAGGGTTAATTTCATTATTTTACTTTTGATTTCATCAAGAATCTTCCTAGCTTCTGTGTTATGTTCTTTACCTATTAGTTTTTGAAGCAAATCTTGTATTTCATTGTTAGTTTTAGCATTTTCTTCTTGAGACATTATATATTCACATGTACCATATGGAAGTGCAATTGAACAAGGAACACCTATATGTTTAGGTAGAGTTTTTTTTAAAAATGCGCAATTGTTGCCTTTTGCCCCTGTACGACCTTCTTCAAATTCATCAGCTTTAATGACAATTTTACTAAGACCTAAAGGAATTTTAACTACACGAGCTTCAGTTTCTTTAGTTTCTTCAATAACTTTTTGTGTTTGAGTAACATTTATACCATTAGATGTCATAGTTACTTTAACCCATGTGTTCTTATAAACACTTAATTTTTGAATTTCTGTGGCATCAAAACAAACTACTAATAAAACTTTGTTATTTCTTGCCCTAACACTAACATGGGCTAAAGCATCTAGTTCAGTACATGATATAACCGCAACAACATTATCTGGGATTTCTTCTTCCCCTGTAACTTTTTCACATATTAAAACAGTTGATTCTTTGTATATTGTATAAGCTACAGAATGTAAAGATTCAACTTGGAGGAATTTTCCTAAGGCTTGAGGTTTTGGAGATATGATTTGCCATGATTTAAAATCACAGTACTTTCTTAGATGCCCATCAATTTTTTTTAATACCATAGAAACAGCGAAAAGTAATGACCCTCTGATTATCTCTTCAGCAAATAAATCAACAAAGAATTTTTCAACTTTAAATTCATTACCTAAAACTTGAGCTTTAGTTCCAATAAGATCACTATAAACATCAACAAAAGTACCTAAAACTCTTTGTAGCCTGTCACAAGATGCTTTAAAAATTAATGCTGATTCCTTATCGTTTGGGACAGTATCAATTATCCTATCGTTTAAAATATAAAAATCTTGACTTGCTGATTCAAGTTCTGGGTCTTGAGATAGAATCTGAACATTTTGTATGAGTATTTTCAATTCTCGGCAAAGATATTTGAATTGAATGTCTAAATGGATTATTTCTTCACATATTTGCCTTGTATAAGCTTCAAGACCCATGTCTAAATATATGATTTCACGATATTGTTCAATTCCACCACGATCTGTATAGACATTAAGATGTTTACGGATTTCTAAAGTTTGATCCATTAAGCCAATTTTATCCCAATGTTGAAGATTTCCCATTAAATTGTTTAGTTTTTGAATAAGATCACTTGGTAAAAAATTTCTACATGTGTTTACTGCGGAGTTTAGATCAGTAGAACCATGAACTGCTTTAAGGAGATTAAGGTAATCACGAAGATCGTTTATTAGATGAGGAGCATAAAATGGTTCCATTGTTATTGGACGTTCGAAACTTCGAAGACGTTCTCGGGTTATCCCATTTTTATTTAAAACTTCATAGAAACGTGACAAACTGTTTGTTTCATTAAATGCAATAGTAGCTTCGCAAATCCCAATATCATCTGGAGTAGTATTATTATGTAATTTCTGATGCCATTGTTCATAATAATTATTATGTTCCATAATCTTATTTCTATGCATAATCTCAAGTATCTGATCTCTAATCCTCTGTCCATTACCACCTCCTTTTCCCATAGTACCTAATATTCCTCTAAGTAATATAGTAGGATTAACTAATCCATTAAGTTTAGAATTCTTAATAGCATTTGTAATTGTATATGTAAGATTTTGATTGCTACGTGCTAATTCACTTGGACGTGTATTATAATTTCTTTGCCAATCAAGTTTACGTAAAGCTGAGTATCTCATCCATACAAAAATCCACGCAAGACCTTGAATATCATTATTTATTCTTTCAATCCATCTATTACACATATTAAATCTGTGCATTAATGTCCATGAATTGTATTCCATTTCAGATCTAATAATTTCAATTACCAAATCTTTTACTTCCCCTATTGCATCTACTTTTGGACCTTCAGGCTCTCTTATAACTACACTGTAATTTTGTCCATTGTTATTAAACCAAATGTTTTCTCTTTTGATTACAAAATTTACTTGAAAAGGAGAATTTGATTTAGAAAAGAGTATTTCGATAATGCTAAAATCTGATGTGATTTCAACAAATGGACTTTGGGCGGCTTTATCATCGAATTTTACAGTTCCTTTTGGGCTAGTGATATTTTCTAAACCAACTGGACATTTCCAATCTTTAGGCTTTGGAAGTCCGATTCCCCAATGAAGTGTTAGATGATCTAAATCACTAAGGAATCTGACTTTGTATTCCTCTTCTGTTTCCTCAAGGACTGTTGTTAACTTCTTGTTATGTAGGGAATATTCTTTTTTCACAGCCTCTGGAGGAATCTTGTCAATCAAAGATTGGTAACTAAGCATTATTATAAAAAAAAAATGAATAAAAGCCAAATATATGTCCTTAAATATTTATAGATAAAGTAAATATTTTGTATCAAATTGTATATGATGGAGAAGATGTTGTGTTGGAACGATTTCAATTGAAAAATTAGTTTTTTCCCAAATTGATAGTTTTGCTTTGCTATTTGATGGGGAAGAAAGTTTTTTTTTTTAATGTTGGTTTTAGGCTAAGAATTAATCTAATCTAAAATTATGAGATACTAATGTACCAAGGATTTCTAAGATAATAGGCTGCTGTTTTATCTCTTTCTCCTTTTTTACTTATGGAGTTAATCAAAAATTGATAATCCGCATAAACAAGTCTTTTATGTATTTAAAGTATTATTTTCACATTAATTTATTATTAAGCAGCAGATATCCTGCTGTAGACATTACCAGACATAAAAGTATCAGCATAACCATAAATGAAATGACTAATGGAACACATGAGCATTGATCATTTTTTTTAGGAATACTTTTTTTCTTATTTCTCTGTATTTTCAAACGAAAAGCTAATCTGTAGAAAAAAAAAGTAGTAATAAGTTTCCTGTGAGCTTTTAAAAGCTTTTGGTAATCTTGATTGAGTTGCTCCATTTCTCTTAATATTGCAAGGCCCCATCTCAAAGGTATTAATATAATAACTAAAGAAGAAATTATCTTAAATACAAACAAGCATCATGATTTTCCATATCAAAACATCTAATCATCTTCAAAATTAATCTATAATATTAAGCATACTAAATTCTTACTAAAAATTTCCTAAAATTTTTTATAATATGGACTCAGATGACAATTATATGTTCCAATGTCCTGCATGCAGACAGCACATTTCTGATTCACAAATCCACGACCACATCCAAAACTGTGAATTTTACTATCGCCATTCAAGTAACTCAGATTACTACTCTTCTATAAATTCTTCAATTACAGACTCTTATCGCTATGCCCAAGCTTCATTATCCAGTTCTGAATCAGAAAGTATGGAAGAAACTGCTTCAGTCGATTTTTCAACAAGACACAAACATATGACACCTTCTAAAACTTATTCAATAGCTACATGCCCAGTTTGTTATAACAATTATCATAACACCCAACATCCTCCACTAATGCTACCAAGTTGTGGACATACAGTTTGTAAACCATGTTTAAAAGATATCAAAGAAAAAAGTGAAAAAATCACATGTCCGATCTGCCGGGCACCAAGTAAACTTGAGATAAAATCTTTGCCAATTAACTACGCTTTACTTGAACTAACAGAAAAAAAGTCTCAAACAAAATGTTATATTCACGATCATGATTATGTCGCATATTGTAAAGATGATCAAACAGTACTTTGTGGTGTGTGTTTATTTGATCATAAAGATCATATATGCTGCCTTTTAAATGATTCTGAGCTTGAGAGGATTACTGAGGAAAAAAAGTCTAAAATAGACTTGCAAATACAAGAACTTAATATGAGTAAAAAAATGTGGATTGAAGCTTTGATTGAAATGGATAAATTTCTCAATTTGATAAATGAAAAGATTGAAATTCATAAGAGTTGTGTTGTTGAGACTGAGAAAAAAATGATTAAAACTATACAAGAAGGTAGTAAAAAATGCATAGAGGAATTAGCTGAACTTGCTACTCATGATACTTTGAAACATCTTCAGAGAGTTTTTGAGGAAAATATATGCGCGTTAACACAGCAAATTGATATGTTGGAAAGAAAAATTGAACAGTTTGATGAGTTGACTATGGCTGATAAATTAGATGATAAAAGTAGTATTGAGGTTAAACCTTTGAATGATGTACCTTTGCTAACTGCGGCTAAAAGCATTTTGGAGAAACTTTCGAATAGTGTAGATTATAAACAAGCTATACAAAATCAGAAAATATTTTAATATAGCTTAGTGTGTATTTATAGCATAGCTTGATTAAAGGTTGGAATTTTATTTACTAGTTAAGTCTCAGGTATTTTTTCTTAACATCAGAGAGTTAATAGTATTTTTTTCTTGATTTCTAATGTGTATTTTTTCTTAACATCAGAGAATTAATAGTATTTGTTTTTGTGATAATGATACTTATGGGGATATAAGGAAATTTTTATTACACTATAAGAAATTTTAGTAAATATGAAAATAAACTTATAAATAAAACTAATAACTAAACCTAACACCTACAAAAATTAATAACTTGTGTTAGATTATTTAATCTTCATTTTTTTCCTCATTTTCACATCCATCCTTTACAACATACGATGTCTCCTCATCATACGAACTATTGAATCCTAATTGATTATAATCATACAACAAATTCTGATGTTCTCTATACATCTCTATCTGTATATTCTGTTTACCTAAAGTTATTCCTGTATTAATCGGAAACAATTGAAACCCTTCATACTGATAATCAAAAGGTGATACTGTATAATTAAAACATGAGCAAAACATTGTCCAAGGTTTATTAACACTAGCTTTAGTTAAACTTCTTCCTGCTTGAAACCAGTACTCATCATATTGTGAAAGAGCAACTGGTCTTTTAATTTGAACTAAAGTTCCGAATTTGCTTTTATGATCTTCTAAATAAAAATTATCACCAATCATATCAATCTGTGCATGGACTCTTGAAACTGAAATATCAGAAATACGAAGTTCGCAATCATGTCCTCGTCCTAGTTTTAAAAGACTTTTATTATAAAAAGATAAAACATGTAGACCTTTATTTGAGTTTTTGTCTTTACAAATACTTTCTAGGATGATATATTTTTCTGGAGGCTTAGGGATTTCTATTAAATCAACAGGTTTTCCTGATATGTTAAATTTTTGTGGATAAGGTTTTTTACATAAATCGCAACTCATAGTTTTCCATGAAAATGAAAGTACTGAGTCAGTACTTCTTGTATTAATCTTAGATTTTAAACACATTTGTAAACATGTTAAGTGGATGTATTTCATTGTTCCTTTACATCTACAAGGGGATATAAGAGGATTATTACTTGAAAATGCTTCACTAAGACAGATTCTACATGGTTGCTTAAAATCCATTTCATCTTCTACTGAGGATTCAGTTTGGAGTTTTAGATTTAGAATGTCAGAAAGCTTGAAGTTTTGTATATGCTTGTCTCCACTTGGACCATGGACTTCTTTGACTCGAAACTTCATTCGGCCCAACCGAATCACGTCACCTTCGCAAAGACGATAACCTTGCGTCGAGCCAGAAAAACCTCTAACAGCAAGCCAGAGTTTTTCGAATTCTGATCGATCTGACTTTTTTTCTGAAGATGAAAGGATTGGACTGACAATATAATGCCCATTTTCGAGCTTTTGTAGGTTGAATAGCTTTTTACAGTCATTGAGATCGTCTTTTGGTCTTGACCCGCTAGTAAACACTTCATGCTCTTTTCTCAACAAAGTGCAAGTTGTTCCAATGTTTAAACTGTTTCTATGAACTTTTGAGGACTCATAATCATATAAACCATAGGAATCGCGGGGCCATATAAATACATCAAGATCAATACTCACAGGTTTTTGCATTTATTTAAATGAAGAAATTCTTAATAAAAATATTATCTATATATACAATATCTAAATATGTATTAAATTTATCATAATGGAAAATGTAAATTTGCTTAGAATATAATAAAATCATAAACCCCATATCTTGTGTAACCGTATTAGTAGTCAAAAAAATACATTCATAAAATCTGCCTAAAAAAAATCAAGATTATGATACACTGGCAATTTTCTTCAAAAAAACCAACAAAACTTTGATCTAAATAAATAAACTACATTATTTCTTATAAAATTCTATATTTACCTAATGAAATAAACGTAAAATAACGATTAATGCTTATGTCCTCTTAATTTCCTATCCTCCCTTTGTCTATTTTCTATTTTATACTTCCACTTCTGAGCTATTTCTGAGTTCCCTTTAGCCAACCACACAAGATCTTCTCTATATCTCCAATCACTAGGCAAAGGATTCACAACAAATTGATGAAAAACAGGCAAGTGCACATTAGAATCCCATTCTTTAACCCCATCAAAAGCTAATCCTTCAAGCCAACTCCCTGTAATTTCACACACTTTATTCCCTTTACACTGTATTTCTCCAGTAAAATCATCATTTTTCCCTATAGCTTTTTTAAACCACGACTTTTTCCTTTTCGGTCCAAAAGATATAGTCGCAGTCAAGCCATTTTTCTTGTCCTCAAAAGTCATCTCATGTGTCCAATTCACTGTTCTGGAGCCAAAAATCATCCCCCCAGCTCTAAACTGAGGATAAGTATACGAAACAACTTGTCCTGAATCGAAAATCACATTAACTTTCCCACTAAATCCTCCAACAAGCGAGTTTTTCTTAAATTTCCCAATAAGCTCCAAATGTCCTTCAATCTTAAAACCCTCAGCTCTGATTTGAAAATTCGTTATAGGTGGATGATGGACTGTATGTTCACAAAAAGCTTCAGTACCATTAGGCCAATATGCTTGTAAAGTTTCTCCAAGTAAAGGATTAAATGGTTTTTCCTGACTTGGTGCAACATAAAGTCCAGCAACAGCTACTAAAATAACTTTTTTAAATTTTTCAAGTATATCAAATCTTTCAACACCATCTAAAAATACAGGCATAAAAGCCCATCTATCAAGCATACGTTCTAATGTTGATCTAGGTTCAAAAAGCCTTATAGGTAAACTTAATCCAACTATACCTTTACCTTTTAATAAGCAAGCAGTAACACTAGCTATAACATCCATTATAACCCCACCTTGATTTGCAAGTACTCGTTCATCTGTACATTGAAGACCTCCTTCTGGGAGAAGTTCATAGCCAGCAAGTTGGGATGCTTTGTTTGTTGGACGATCTCTGTTTAGGTAGTTTATAGAAAGATAGGTTGGAGGTGGAGATGAAGGGTCGAAGGGTGCACCAAGTAATAGAGAAAATGGAGGAGAACCGATTTGATGAGACCAAACTTTGGGATCTTGCCCGTCTCTAGGTGTTGTGCACGGGTCGTCTAGCTCCATTATATTTATATAGAATATAATGTGTTAGAAATTTAGAAGATCATGAGGAAAGAGAAATAATTATAATTGGGTATATGCTTGTGTAATAAAAATTTTAATTTAAAACAATATGAATATGGAATATGGGATTGAAACGAGTGGTAATTTTATGTGACAAAGCAAAGAGTGGCACAAGGACATGAAAAATATGTAAGAGAATTAGGAAGATAGGTTATCAAAATTTCGTAGTTTTTGAGCTGATGAAGGATTTTTGTCTGCTTATAATAATCTCAGGCGATATGATTAATAATTCAAGAGATTCTTATGTGTTTAAAGATCAATTTTGCCTAAAAAGATTTTTTATATAAAATATTATACCAATTTTATAGATAATACTTGTTTGAATAGGAAAATTCTATGAATGCAGTTAGGGGTGATAGATTAAACAGATAACCAAAAAGTGGAGAAAATTTANAGGAAAATTCTATGAATGCAGTTAGGGGTGATAGATTAAACAGATAACCAAAAAGTGGAGAAAATTTATGGCTACTTTATACGGCTTATTATAGAAAAAAATCATATTTCTACATCAAAAATCATATGATTATAAAAGTTTTTTTGATTGGATAATAAAATATAATATTTAAGCTGCATTTCAATCATAANATGGCTACTTTATACGGCTTATTATAGAAAAAAATCATATTTCTACATCAAAAATCATATGATTTTTAAAAGTTTTTTTGATTGGATAATAAAATATAATATTTAAGCTGCATTTCAATCATAACCCAGCCAATAAAATCATACCATTAACTACAAAATCTATTTTGAAAATACTAATTATATTATATCGCGATACATTAGTTGATTGCCAAACACATAATAATAATTGAAATATCATCTACAACCCCATAACGATCTTTCCATCTCTTAACCGCTTCATTCGTGATTTCATCGCATATTTTATCAATTTTCATTTCAAGTATCCTTTCAGAAATAAACTCCATAACTTCTTCATTAGTAAAAACAGACCAAATCCCATCAGAAGCAATTACAACAGCTTTATGTTCTTTTTCAAGTGTTATCGATATATCTGATGCTTCTGAAATAACCCCAACTCTTTTACCCGTAAGATCTCCAATCGATCTTGTCATACACAATCCAGGACGACGTAAATTAGTCTGATAAACTCTTAATGGTCCTATTGGTTCCCCATTTTCATCCTTATCAGCCTGTATAACCCCATTATTTCTAACAATCCTCTCAGCTTCTTCAGGTATAGTAGGTACATGATCTATTGACAACAAAATATATTTCCATATATTTTCAATACAATCATAACTTAAAAGTAAAGCTCTTGAATCTCCTACATTACAACAACATAACATATCCCCTCTAATTACAACTGAACAAATAGTACTTCCTGAATTACTCGCATCAACATTACTTGTAAGCATAGCTTTTTCTGTTGTCCCTATAGCTTGTTTTATCGATGAAGCTAAATCATTAGAATTATCAAATTTCAAATATAAAGACAAGGTTTCAGGTAAACGATTTTTAAGAAAAGTTGAGACTTCTCTTCCATCTTGACCATGACCATCACAGACTGCAAAAAAAAAATCTTTGACTGGATAATTGCTATTGGAAATAATTACAGAGTCTTGATTACTTTTTTTATTTCCTAGATGGTCTTCACCAGATCGAGATTTATAAGCGCATTTTGTTACATAGTTGAAAATACTTCGAGTTAAGAGGTCTGTTGATTTACAGGTTTTGGTTTGAAGATGACGTATTCTGACTTCGGTTGTTTGAAGAAAACGAGGTGAGCCTACTGGGATTAAGGATTTAAGGGTTGTGTGTTTAGTTTGGTTTTGTATGTAGATAGCTGCAGGTTTTACATAGCTGGTTGCATTTCGACCTAGGGTTCTTTTTCGCATATTTATAACCTAGAGTATTTTTGATTGAGGTATAAAAGGGTAGGAAGATTAAATTGGGGATAGAATTAGGCAATTGGCGTATTTGATAAGTTTGATGATGGGATTAGGAGGTTTTAAGTTTAATTAGAGTTTAGTTAAGAAGGTTTTAGAAAATTAGAATGTTTTAAGCTGACTTAGATGCTTATGTAGTTGTTTATTAAGTAGTGAATCATACTTAATCCATTAAGTTAAATAAGAATTATTTATCACTTTAAAGCTGTGACCATGTGTAGGGCAAAACCTTGTAGTGTATCCTTTCGATAACAGTTTAGCACAGACTTTACAATGTTTTCCTCTATTAAATTTACTAGCATTCACAGAACTAATATCAGGCTTCTTTGAAATTCTAGATTCAGATCGTGGAGTTTTATTTGTTTTTTTTCTGAGCTGGAATTTAAGGAGTTTATTTTCTTCCTTAAGCTTGTTTAGTTCGTTTACTATCATTTTTGAGTTAATTTCTGTATCTGATGCTCTATGGCTTACAGCTTTTTTTGGTATTGTGCATTTTGCTGTAGGCGATGCAAGATCTTTTAGAATATCTAGATCAGTGTTAATTAATTTTGACCAACTGTCTTTACTTGTGTTTCTTTCTATACTAGATTCGTCGAATTTAGCTTTGTTGCATGAGGAGACTACTTTTTGAAAACTCTCAGGCGTTTTGTTTACCCTGCTACTTGATGGACGACTTTTCGCTCTTAAAGAGCAAACTTCTTTCTCAAGTATTTGAATTTTTTCTTTAAGCTTCTTGTTTTCTTGCTCTAGAGTTTTTACTTTGCTTGACATTGTATTTTTGATAAACTTAACTTATTATTTACTATAAACATATCAGCATAAAAAATATACAAGTAACAACTAAAGCATTATGTTTATTTAAACTATTGACAATTAGAACTATATTCCAAACTCATCCTTTGAAATATAAATCTGCAAACTTCAATAAAATAACATAACTCTATAACAATATTTATACAACATCAATTATCACCCTAAATCTCCACATCATTTTCCTTCTCCCCAATATCCCTAAAGCATCATTTCCTTCAGTAACACAATCTTAATAAATAAACCCTCCTCAAAATCCACTCCTTATCAATCTCTATCTTTATTTCCCTCTTAACCGTCCATATAAAATGCAAGATCTGAGCGAAATACTTAAGACAAAATCTTATCATATCTACGTTCTAACCGAATACGGGAACATCCTATTCACATATTCCCCATCATTACAAATCCTCTCTGAACAATCTTTACGTATCCTTCCATTATCCACACTATTCACAGGCTTAAAAAAATATTGTTTCCAGCAAATCTCTTTAAATAACTACACCGTAAATACTATAAAGGCTTCAATAGTCCATAATAAAAAAGTCGTCTGGAGCTTTTTCACATTATCAGAGCATAGGGCAATCCATTCATCCAATTATATTTTTTTCCTTTATCTATTTTTAAACTTCCTCAACTGCAAACCTAATACCCTGAATAGTATTTTATTATCAGAAAAAGATAAAACTGATAGACAAGGGTATGAGTTTTCAGTCAAAGAATTAAAAGCTGAGAATTTGACTACATATAATGACTATTTCACTGTTTATAAAGAAAATCTTGAAAACTCAGTTGTTGAGAAATATACAGAATGTCTTATAGCTTTTAAGGATTTTCATGGTTTTGTTATGAATACAAAAGGAGATGTTATAGTAGGTGAAGTTCCTGGACCTGAAAAACTTAAAGAAATTATTACAGGAAGAGGGAAAAAACTAAAAGTTGAATATCGGAATGAGTTGACAGTAAGTTTTATAAAGAGAATATGAAGGTAGAACTGGATTTACTAAATACCAAAATAGTCATAATGGCAGGTTTCTGTGCTTGCCTCAATGGACTCATAGTAGGTGTATCTGAAGAATTCCCTAAAGCTATAGACTGTTCATTGAAAATCTTAAACAATTTCTCTATATATTGGGGTATGTTTTATATAGACTCTGATCATGGTCGGCTAGCCCAAACACCTGAGACACTTTTCCGCAAATTAAGTTCTACAATAAAATCCTTAGAAAAAACTTTGCATCATATAGTTTTAAAAACCACCAAAGGATGTCATTTTTCACATAAAATATCCCCAAGACACTCAAGAATAAAATTACTTGAAGAATCTAATCACTTTTTTTATATGTCTGATGGGTTTAGAGAAAAATCTTTTTTTGAACTTAATTCAAGCCATGTCTCAGATGATGTAAGAGAAAAATCATTAATTCATGATCTTAGTTTAAACTTTGCTTGTTTACAAGAAGAAATAAATTTCGAAGGGACAATGAAAGACCCTTTGAATAATTTGAGTATTATAGAAAAAAATGTTATTGATGAAAATGATGAGTTTTTTATGTTTAGTCAAGAGAAAATAACACCTGAACTTGGTGATTTAGATGAGGTTTATGAAGAGTTTGATGAAAAAAAAGATGAGACTCCTAGTAAGATGTATTATATGTCTGAATCTTTTGATGTAGAAGATGAGGTTGATGATTTGAGGAAGATTTCGAAAAATGTGAGACGATATAGGAAATCATCAGTACCACTTGGGGCGAGGATACGCTTGCAGGATAAGTTTTTGGAGAAAGTGCCATTGGAGTTTAAGGGTATAGAACAGAAGGTGTATAGGAATTTTTCGGCAAGGAATTTAGAAAAGGAAGTGAATTATGTGAAAGGATATAGAGAAATAAAGAAATTTTAGATTAGATTTTTAGTTTCATTGCGATACGAATAAATATTTTGAATAAATTAATAGGGTAAAAATAAATATTATGTTCAATGTGATGTGGGAATATATTGTGATTAAATATTAAAAATTGATTATTTCATCTTGGCAGAAATATTATGATTTAGTTTTTAAGGCCCTAATATAATGATTTATTAAAAAAAATTTGACAGATAGAATTTTAATAAATATTATGAGTTTAAGCTTTTAGTAGAGTTTATGAAATCAGAATTCTATTTTTATCTAAAAATTCCAATAGTGAAAACTTTATTAGCTTTGCTAAAACTAAGTTTTTTAATAGTTTTATTATAGACTTAATAAACACTTATATAACTAAATATGTTGAGGAATATATTTTCGCTTATACAAAAATTTTCAAAAAAACTTATCTTTAAGTTTGCAAAGGATTTTTGATAGAGTTTCTGAGGATATTGAAGATATTAAAAATGCGAATAGATTCTATATTGGACAATCGAGCCATAAGTGTAAGTTTTTAATAGATTTTAGCTAAGCTAGTTAAACTTTTGCTTCGGCTCCGAACTTAAATGCATTGAAGATACTACCTGCTACACTGATTTTCTTTAAGTGATCTTTTCTGCACATCATATAGCCGTATAAGTTTATTACACCTAACAATAAACAAATCAAAGCTTGGATACTCTATGTAAAAGTTACCCCAAATGGGCTTAGAGTTAATATGTTTGCTAGCAGTAGTAGGGCCCAAACACCTGCATAGCCATATAAACCTATCCAAAACCCTAAAGAATCAAGACGATTGTTTTCATGCTTTTCGGATAAACTTTCAAATACCCATTCCTCAGAACCATCGTCTTTAACTTTATTTCTCCATCTTAAGGCCACTAATAGTCTACCTGTTATATTTTGGACTGTCCAGAAATCAGCACAGCAAAACAGCAGAATGATAAGAAATGTGACTGTAGAATTTGATATGAATAGATCTAAAAAGAAATAGCAGACAATTGCAAAGATTTTAAAGCTGTAGTGGAAAACTAGAGCTATTGGATGGCCTGAACGCATAAGAATAGATTGTAAACCACCTTGGCTAGGTGGAGCATCACTGTTTTGTCCTTCCATTTTTATTTTATTATGAATATGCTTGATCAGATTGCTGGCATATTAAAATATTGTCAAAAAAATTGTTTTAAATAATCTCCCTAGTCAAAGCTTTATCACATAATAACCTAAACTAAAAAAAACTATCAAAATAATTATTTTCACTTTATTTCATATAATACAGCATTAACATTAAAATCATATTCTTACTAAAAGTTTTAAAAACATGCACACCTAAATTTTAGCACCCTCAACACACTCATAGTTTACTTAAATCCTCATCTAATTTTCAAATTTTATATATTTTTGATAAATGTTATTACAAATGTTTTCAATATACTACATACAATTTAACCTTTCTGATTTATAACACTAAATAAAATTACCTTACCACAATCAGGAAAAACAGATTAGAACTTTGCTGATATTATGGTTTTAAATAATGAACACTTTTTATAAAATTAATGTCTCGGAACCAAAGGATAATTAAATATTTTTCAAACAATCAGCGTGTGCCATCTGTTCCTCGGCTAACTGATGATACAAACGAAGTAAGCGAGGAAAATTTTCGTTTAGATCCAACTTTGAAAAATTCCCCATCAAATTCAAGAGGAACTTTAGGGGTTATGTGGCCTCCAGTTAGCCATAAACCAAGAACACCATCTTGTAAACCAATAGTTGCAACAGAGAAATTGCCCGAAACCTCAACTCCAAAGTGCACAAAAGATGCTCACCCAATCCCTTACACTTTTATGTCAAAACCAAATGCTCTCAGCTCAAGAGGGCAGTCAAAAAGCGCAAAAGTCCTACCGAAAAAGGTAGAAGAAAAAAAGTCCGATTTATCAGAACTTATAACTCAAGTAAAATCCGCTGGAACTAACAAGAAAAAAACAAGCCTCAGTCCAGAAGAAATAAAATCACGAAGTGAAGTTTACTATCGCGAGCATCTGTTTCAAACTTTCCAAGCCTTAAAATTTGTTAAAAATTTACCAAGTGTCGACGTGACACAATTGCGACAAAAACGAGTTAATTTTAATAAAAAACCAGGATACGAAAATAAAAAAACTATAGTTTTTGATTTAGATGAAACATTAGTTCATTGTGTTGATGATATAAATGCTGAGCCTGATGTTGTATTAGCAGTTAGATTTCCAACTGGTGAAATGGTTAACGCTGGTATTAATATCAGACCTTTTGCTAAAGAGTGTCTTGTTGAAGCTTCTAAGAACTTTGAAGTTATAGTTTTTACAGCTTCACATAAATGTTATGCTGATGTCGTTTTAGACTATTTAGATCCATCTCATGAGATAATACATCATAGACTTTATAGGGAAAACTGCCTTGTCGTTGAAGGGGTGTTTATGAAAGATTTAAGAATATTCGCAAATCGACGTATACAAGATATAGTAATTATAGACAATGCAGCTTATTCATTTGGATACCAAATCGATAATGGTATACCTATAATATCTTGGCATGATGATGAATATGATCGTGAATTATTCAATCTAATGGATTACTTAAAAATCTTATCAACAGCTGAAGATGTACGTGAAGTGAATCGGCAAATATTTCACTTACGTACATTTTATGAAGATTATATACAAGAGTTTCTTAAAGGTGATCGTTCTAAAGGTGTTTCCCCTCGTCATAATTCAAAACCTCCTAAATATTAATAAGTTTATAAATGGGGTGTGTTTCAACTCGTGAAGAATTAAGCAATGAAGAAAGGACAATAATTCTTATGGAGGATCAATTAGAGTTTGGTAAAAGTCTTAGTGCTAATATTGATTTTATTATAAGAAAATATTCTACTGAATGGGATATAAATGATGATCAGTTCGGGCAAATTGTTGATGAACTTGAATTAAAAGTAAAAAAATGCCCACAGTGTCCGAAGATTGAAGCTTTTTATGAGATGTATAAAACTTCTGAAGGGAAATATAATGGTAGAGATTTAGTTGTGGCTGGGATTATTTGTGGTAATGCTCAAGCGATAACTAAAGCTAGATTATTGTTTGAGCTTTATGACAGGCAATTGTCTTTTAAAATAAATCGGGAAGATTTTGAAAGTATCTTTGATGACTTGTATAGATTTTGCATAGAAAGAGCTCCGTTGTTAGTATCAAACTCAACCATGCCCATAGCAACTCAGGGCCAAATAATTCAGTATATTTCAGATCTTGATCTCAACAAGAAAAAAGCACGGGAAAAGTTCGTTGAAAAACTCATGAATTCTAAGGAAACTATTATGAAAAACGAGTTTATCGAACTTTTTGACGAATTAGAAAATGCTAAACTNATGAATTCTAAGGAAACTATTATGAAAAACGAGTTTATCGAACTTTTTGACGAATTAGAAAATGCTAAACTACTGTGTAGTTTTGGGTTTAGAAAATTCATTGGATCTTGCAAGGAATAGTATTTGGAAAGATAATTTATAATAACTATATCTTTCCGCTTAATCTTCACTTTCATTATTTTCTTCTTATCAAAATATTTTTCTAATCATAATTTCTTTTATGGTTGTATTTATGAGGTCTTAAATTCTCAACACTAACATAATATAATATGGAAAAAAATCAAAAAAAGCAAAAGATACTTGTATTCATGCCTAAAAAAGGTATAAAAGATAGCAAAAATGATCATGAAGTATCATCTTCTAGAGATTCTAAAATAGAAGTAAAAAATGATAAGAAATCTGTTTCTAGTGAAAGTTCTCATAGTTCGGATTCAGAAACTGAGAGTACTATACGAGAAACTTTATTCATTAATGATATGACTGAAGATTTATCTTCAGAGATTCTTGAAAAGTTCTTTGTGGGTAAGGGATTTAAGGTTAAAGTTGATGTATCACATGATTCAAATGGCAAACTTATAGGCTCTATTAGTTTTTTTAGTAAAAAAGCTGCAATAAAGGCTAAAAGTGAACTTCGTACAGAAAAAATTCACAATAAAAAAATTGTTGAGATTAATGGGCAGTTCCATGTTGTGGATGAACATAAAAGTCATGATCCTGAAGCTAAAAATGTTGAAGAGAAATCTCATGAGCATGAAGAAAAGAAGCATAGTGAACACTCTACACCTGGACATGATCAGAAAATAAGTCATGAAGAAAAAGATGATAAGATTAAGACTGAGTCTAAAACCGAGGAGAATAAACACTCTGAGCCTGAAGCTGTTCATAAGAAACATGTTGAGGTTGTTCATAAGGAAAGTGATGATTCTGTTCATGAAAAACACGCTGAACCTGCTCATGTGAAACCAATTGAGCCTATTCACGAAAAACCAGCTGAGACTGTTCATAAACTTACTGAACCTGTTCATGAAAAACCTATTGAACCTGCTCATGATAAACCAGTGGAACCTGTTCACAAACCAGTTGAACCTGCTAAACCTGCTGAACCTGTTCATGAAAAACCAGCTGAGCATGCTCATGAAAAACATGTTGAACCTGTTCATGAAAAACCAGTTGAATCTGCTAAACCTGCTGAGCCTATTCATGAAAAACTTCTTAAGCCTACTGAGTCTGTTCATGAAAAACCAGCTGAGCATGTTCATGAAAAGCCTGTTGAACCTGTTCATGAAAAACCTGTTGAACCTGTTCACAAGCCAGCTGAACCTGTTCATAAACCTGCTGAGCCTGTTCATGAAAAACTAGTTGAACCTATTCATGAAAAACCAGTTGAGCCTGTTCACAAACCTACTGAACCTGTTCATGAAAAGCAAGTTGAGAAACATGAAGATCCAGCCAATCATGCTCATTCTAAGAATTTTGAAGAACATAAAGAAGAATCAAATACAATAATTAAGCTTATAGGCACAGGAGATGAAGAATTTCAGCAACTTACCCCTGAAGAACAGGCAATGAAAGTGAATATTTTTAAGTTTATGGATCCTGAAGAAATTGGGGAAATCAGCCCAATAAGAGAGAGCAAAATTATTAAACTTTTTAACCCAGAGGAACTTGAGCACATAAACATATTGCAAAAAAACATCATGAGAGAAAAAATTAAAAGAATCATTTCTCCAAGAGAACTGCGTCATCTAAGTCCAGAAGAAGAAGGACTTAAAAATACAATAATTCAATTATTCAACCCAGATGAACTTAAGCACTTAAATCCTGACAAAGAAAAAGAATGTTTATCAGAAATCTCTAAAATCTTTTCCCCTGAAGATTTCGAGCGTTTCAACACCTTAAAGAAAAACATTTTACATCAAAAAATAATTCGTATCATATCCCCATCTGAACTCCGTCATCTAAGTCCAGAAGAAGAAGGTTTAAAAAACACAATCATCCAATTATTCAGTCCAGATGAGCTCAAATACCTCAGTCCAGAAAGAGAAAAATTATGTCTTGGTGAGATTCAAAAAATCATAACACCAGAAGAATTAGAGTTTTTAGACGATTTCCATAAATCTATTTTCCATGAAAAAATCAAAAGAATTATCCGACCTGATGAATTACGTCATTTAAGTGTTGAGGATACTGTTTTTAAGGAACATATTATAAGAATTATACACCCTGAAGAGTTAAGAAAATATCAAGGAGTTGAGGAAAAGAAATATTTAGAAGAGATTAAAAAAATCATAACACCTGAAGAATTGTTTGTTTTGAATCATGAAAGGATAGAAGAAGTTAAGGATAAAATCAAATTGATTGTTTTACCTCAAGATATTGCTTTTCTTGACCATCCTGTAGTTGATAATTGCGAGAAAGGCTCTTGTATGATGCCTTGGCTTGTTGTTTTGGCTGGGATAATCATTGGAGGATTATACGTTTATAAGAATGGAATAAGAAGATTTATTAGGTTTAATTAATCCAAGTGATTAATAGGAATTATTCTTGTTAGGATTTTTTGTAATTTAATTTATTGAAAGATTGATAAGATGATGAAGATTTAATTTAGTTAGGATGATTGAGATTATAAGAAATTAATATATATTTATGATAGTTTATGCTAATTTCATCAAAATAATATATATAACTTTTTGTGTGAGGTAATTTGATAGATGATCCCAGGTATGCTTTTATCAAAAATTAAATGCTTAANCATTTTTCCCTAAAAACCCTCCTCATTCCTTTTTCATCTAAACCATCCCAAAAACCAGCAAAATACATATTAATTTCTTTATTTAAACCAAATTCCATCTCATAAGCGAAAGGTGCATAAAAGTTGTATAAATAACATGGAAAAAATCGGAAGGCTTAAAGACCGACTTTACATGGCCCCACTCAAAAAATACGAGAAATACGGCAAATTTCCTTGGAAAATTATAATCCAAATCCTTCTAATAGTTTTTACAACATCTCAAACAATACTAGTTGTAAACAAAAGCACAACATATTCTTATAACCAATATACACTGTGGAATTATCTTTTTCTAAACAGAGATGTCCAAGGAAGCGATACAACAATCACAAATTCTTATAACATTTTCGGGATAAGCCATTTGATAACTGTTGTTCAAGACACTGTTGAAAGATATTATGATATAAATAGTCAAACTATTGACAATTATGGGTATAAATACGAATCAGATGGGGATAAAAAACCTGTTAAATTATTAGTTGAATATTTTGATAATTCCAAAGCTTTTAAGATGGGTTATGAAATCGAGTATGAATTAAATGTTGGAAATCTAGGACCATTTTCTCAAGATAATTTACAGGAATACTTAAACCAAGTTAAGACTTTTGAGATCAGATTTATCCTTTTACATCATTTAAATAAGCATATGGGTTTAGCAAGCGACTGTTATGAGTGGAATATTATACAAAAATATGATTATTCGTCACATGGGACAATTACTTCTACTTTAGACCCATCTCGTACTACTTGTGGTGATACAAACTGTAATATTTATATAGACAATATATTAAAAAACTATATTTGGATTTCAATTTGCACTATAATCCTAGCAATATCTTCCTTATCAGCAGTTGGTCGATATATACACAAGCGTTTAGAACTTGTCATTCAGTTAACAGGATTATCAAGTGGTACAAGAGCAGCATGGGAATCTTTACGTATATCTGAAAAACTAAAATTCTTCAATGTTTGGGTTATAATTGTCATTGTTGGTAACCTTTTTCAAATCTTTGGTGGGATTTTGTCTTTTATGGATCAAAACACAGTTCTTACTGTTCATGAAATAGTTGTTGGCTTTGGGTGTTTTTTTGCATGGATCGGAGTGATAAGGTTTTTAAACCATACTTCACATTCTTATACAATTGTTAATACTATGGGTAGAAGTGCAGAAACTATTGGGTTTTATATTATAGGTATAGTACCAATATTTATGGGATATGCATTTTTAGCTATGTGTATATTTTGGGAAACTGGTATATATCCTAATACTCCAATGAGTCTTATTGCTAATTATGCTGTTGTTAATGGAGACTCTGTTTATGCTTTTTCTTTTGCAGGATGGCAGGAATCTGCGTTTATAGGACAGCTTTATTACTACACTTTTATTGTATTTTTCATATGGTAACTTTTATTTAGTTGTGTACACAATCTTTTCATTGCTATAATAGAAAGAGGATTTTCATCGCTTAGAGATCTTCCCCCTGTACAAGGAGATGAATCAAGTGAAGAAGAAGAAGATGAAGTAAGTTCACCAAAAAAACAGAGACTTGAAGAAGTTAAGAGAAAAAGTAATTTATATGTAGAAGAGGAAAAAAGACGGGCTTTTAAACTGATTCTTAATGCTGGACCTCATAGACATAAAGCACTTTATGATGAAAAAACTCTTTCTAAAATACAAGGTATGGATATGCTGGTTCAGGAGATTATAAGTAACATTAAAACTTTGGAGAGAATGCTTGATAATTATAAAGGAAATGACCCTGCTTATGAGACGCTTAAAGAACATGTGAAGAGTATTATTGAGATACAGATTGAGCCTATTATAGAGCACATGAATTAATTGAATAAGTTACTGGGAAGTTTATATGCTTTTAAGTTATTTAGATTTTTTTAGGTCTATGATTTAGATTTATATAATTTTCATAGGGTTTCTTATAATAATTCAAGTACATCATCCAAATCATAATTTTTTTTTATCCTCTTTTTTTCACCATAATATTTACCTTTAAAATAAAACAAAAATATCATAGTCTATTATAAAATTATTTTCTTTCGCATAGAATATTCTTAAATCATCTAAAAAAACACCCTTAATCAATCTTAATTTTATGTTAATTAATTTATTATTTTAGTTTTAATTATTAACAACTATATTCCCACAAGCAGCTTTCTGAATCTTATTTCGGTATTTATTTGCGTGAGACTGTGGATTTAAATCTCTACTTAAATGATAAAGAATATTTAATTTTGGGCATTGTTTTATCATTTTTTTCCTTCTAGGTGTAGAAGGTCGAGATTTCAACCGAAATTTGTTTATCATTCCAACATCCAATACTATTCGAGCTTTGCCTCCATGAAAATATTCGTAATTTCCTTTTTCTAAATATTTTCTTGTGTTAACTGTGGTAGGTTCTTCAAAAGAGCAAAACATACCATATTTCTCAAAGGAGTTCGATAGTTGGGAATCGTGAGTATTGAAAATCGATCCTTTAGTAAAAATACTGAGTTTCCGAGGTTTTTTCGGAATTACCGAATTCACGTGAAATGATATTACAGAAGCTCTTCGGCCATTAGAACTTGAAGATGTAGTATTAGAATCAGCTTGCGACTTTGGACTCATGCTAAGGATATTTATTCTGCTCATTTTATTTAATATAATAATAGGAATTAGAGCATACTGCAATTATTAAGACAGGATCTTTCAAAAATACCAAATTTATTGCAAAGTTCAAAATCAATTTTAGTCAGCATTTATTATTATAATTATTTTCAGTCAATATCTTATGTTTAAAACATATAAAAGTATGCAAAAATGTAAAGGAGGATATTTTTTATGCCATTATGAAGGTTTTAGCAATGACGGTAAAATCAAAAGAAAGGTAGATAGCATCATAAAAAACTTTGTAGAAAACATTGAAAATAAGAGAAAACATTTGAAAATTAATTAATACAGAGTTCACAACTGTGAATGATATATTTTCTAACTAACTCCAATGCCAGTTTTTTCTGTTTATTACTTAGCTTATCTTAGATGGGGCTCAAATTAAAAATTATTAAATAAAATCAAGCATATAAAGTCTATTTGTACACATTTCAAATATAATTAAAAAAATACTACACAACTTTAAATTTTAATTATTTTCTTCTAGTTTGTTTTGATTGTAAGAATACTATATATCAGACATATTTCAGCAAGTTTAAAAGGTCTATTGGGACCTTTAGTATTTTTTTCCCGGTCACTTATGTCACTGAAAGATATCCCTGAGATATTTATCCTAGGGCTTTCATCATCACTTATTTCATTTAAGACTATATTTTTAACACAATTAACTTGTTTTTGTAATACAACAAGACTATCTTCACTACTATAGCTTACTGATATTGAATCTTCATATGCAGGAATATCGAAAGAAGTAGTTCTTGTTGACACTTTTGAATAATTTTTTATCTTTTCTAATAGTTCATCTTGATTCTCTTGCTTATTTTTTAAGCGATTTGTTTTTATTGCAAGAGATTTTGCTTTGTGATGATCTGGAGCATCCATTGAAAAGTTCGTAGAATTAGTTCCTAAAGGTTTTCGAACTTGTACTGTCATTGAGGAGATCCTATGATGCGCACTTAAATGATTTTTTGGCTTTGATTGAGTTGATAATTCTTTCTTTAAAGCTTTCTGTTTGTTGACTAATTCTAAGTAGCTCTGATTTAAAAGTTGCTTAGACATTGCTAATATATTTAATATTACCCAAGTAAATGTTTTCTAAAGCCTATTTTTTTTATAATAAACCTGTTCTTTTCTATTTGATTCCTTTTGTTTAAAATATCATGATAAGAAGTTTCGCGTTAATCCTTTTCGTTGATTTAGTAGACAAAACCTTAATTCTAAACTTATTTCAACTGCACTCATAATATTATTTTACTTCAAGTGAATTCCAGTATTTAAATTTATAAACTTTACCCTGGATTATATAATAAGTTTTAGAACTATTCACTTTTATCCTATGATCAGTAATTGCATTTTTATATCAAATTTCAAAAAATCTCGTATATATTTTTTTTTCAATAAAAACCCATAAACTATGCATGCAAATCTTAGAGTTCATAGCAAAATTATAAACACCAGAATAATACAACTTAAACTGAAGATTTATAATTATATATTTAATTTTAATAATTTGTTAGCCATCATAATAATTTTATTCGTAATATCTCTTTACAAATTAAAGTATACATAAAATATCATAATTTGCTGTAGTTTGTTCTATTTCTTATTCTTAAATCTGTCTATAACTTAAAATATCCATAAAATATAATAACAAACATGAATAAAAAATATCAATACATCCCCAATTAAACTACTTATCCCAATCTTTATCAAATATAATTACATAGTTTTCCAAAAAAACACTATAAAATATTCATTATCTGGCATATTTACTTTGAGAACCCTCTAAAAGTTCTATCTGTCTCTGAGCTCTTATAAGTTCCGCAGTAAATCTCCTTTCATCACATAATTTCTTAACAGCATTAAACCTTATTACCCCAACATTACCTTCAAACTCTTTCATCCAACTTTCTCTATTTTTCATAGCTTTATCTTCGCATTCTAGTCTAGCTTCAAAAGACTCATCTTGAAATGAAATATGATTGAGTTTACCAACAAGAAAATTCCTAAACTTTTCTTCGATAAACTGTTGATATTGCATTTCTTCTAAAACATCTCTATTATCGAAAGATTTATGTCCAGGAATATTAACAGATATTTTATTTCTTAATGGACTTGTGGTACTACTACAATTTTTTTTAGGAGAGCTAATTCTTATAGAATTATTTAATGATTTTTGGTTTGTGTCTATAGACTTGCTTAGGCTTTTTATGCTAGTTTTTAATAATTTTCCTGGGGAAAAGGTCCTTTGAAAAGTCTTTGGGGTGTTTTTTCTGATAACTTTGATTGAAGATTTGGAAGGAGAATTATTGTTTATAAGTGTTCTTCTTAGTTTAATATTATTTGCTCTAGTTGGGGTAAGGTTCTTTGAAGATCTCTGTGAATCTAAAGAAGCTTGAGATGAGGTATTTTTTTTCGGAATAGATTTCATAGGAGAAAATGATAAATTTAAATATTTAGTCCTGCTTGGGCTAATTGCTGCTCTTGACAATGGTATTTTTTCCACTTTTCTATTAAAAACCTGTCTTACAACATCCGATTTCTCAACCACTTTTTCATTATCCACCAACAAATTTTTCGAATATATATTCAAATTATACTTTTCTTTAGCATAGTTTTCATAATACTTTACCGAATACACAAGCAACTCATACAACACAAAACCTGACAAAGTTTTATCCATATTCTTCACTTCTTCAGATGTTATCCTTCCAAGCATATCATGTATCCTCCTAATTGCCTCAACAGATATTTGCTCATTCTCAATATACTCCTTAGTCTTCCTAATCACTGTTACAACATATCCAGGATTCACTATATAATTTTTCATCAACACAACCGCTTTATCAAATCTTATCTTCACAAGCGGTGAAACTTTAATTGCCGGATCAACCTCACAATAAAGTAACAAAAATCCACAACAAATAATCCCAGCTTCTTTCTGTGGACAAACAATTTTTTTCCATATATTCAAAGTTCTTGCTGTAACTCTTAAAATTCTTATATTAAACTCTTTTATTATATCTTCATCTTCTACACATATATCTTTATCATCTTTTATAACTTCACATATAGAATTTTTTTCTTTATGTGATCGATAAGTATTATCTTCTATCATTGCAGAAATTTGTAATAGTTTATTCATAAGTAATGAATGATATCTTATATCATTAGTAATTTTTATTTGTTGTATATCTTTAAGTGCAGATGCCATAAGAATATAAATTTCAAGTGACATATCATGGATTGATGTAAGGCAATCTTTAAGAACTCCATGCATAGTTTCTGCTTTATTAAGTAAATTTTGGTCTATAGAATTCTTTGAGATAATTGATTGACATATATCTGTAAAATATTTTTCTAATATTGCTAAGGAGATTGGTTTCTTGATTATATGCTCTTGGATTGATGAAGATCTTGGGGTTAAACTTTGGCTTTTTAAACAGTCGTGAAATGATGAGTCTGTTGTTTTATTCGGTCGATCAGTGTTAAGGGGGTTTGATGATTGCCGAGGAGATTTTAGTGGGTTTATGAAGAGACTTTGATTACTGAGATGGCGAAGATTCGGGTTGGTTAGGTTTGGATTTTTGTAGGGAGAGAAGATATTTCTGGTGGGTAGGTTGGTTAGATTCATTTTTTTGATAATTTGAATAATTAATTTTTTACTATTTTGGTGATTTGGGTGGGATTAGGAAAGGTTAGGGATTATGCTAAAAAAGTAGGGAAAATATTGGGAGATGAGGATTAGCAAGGATTTAGGTAATTTTGACATTATTTGGTAAGGTTTTATTGAAAATATAGTTTTGTAAAATTATCGTTAAGGTTTATATACATGAAACATATATCTAGGTTTAATACAAATGATAATAGATTGCTTAATTTTTTATAGATAAATATCTTAATAGATTTCAAACTTTATCATACTTTGCACACCCTTACACCTAAATATTTTCTCATCTATTTAATCTTACAATAATTTTATCATCCAATAAAACACATCATAAAAAAAAACCATCCTTCTTTTCACAACATCAAAAAAATCCAGCAAGCTTTTCTCTTAAAAAAAAAAGTCAATTTATTATCTAAAATTATAATAAAATTCAATCCTGTCTCGATACAAGCGATCTTTGCCGAAAAGGACTTAACGTCGAATCCTTAGATTTCAAAGGCGAATTCATATGTCTTCCAGCGCTAGTCGTATGTTTCCCTTCTTGTATGTTTACTTTAATCTGCTGATTATTTTCCAGTTCCCTCTTTAAATTATCATATTTCCTTACAAGTCTATTATATTCTTCCTGTTTCTGTAAATTCATCTCATCTAATCCAGTTTTTTGTCTTTTCTTCAAAGCTTGAAGTTTTTTCTCATAATTTCCATTATAATTAGCTAAATGTTGTTCAATTGTAGTTCTTTTCAATTCTTTATATCTATGAACTTCATCATTTTTCAACTGTTCAATTTGTATATGTAAACCTTGAGCTTCCATAAACTTCTCTTGTTTAACAGCTTGTTCTTTACATTTCATCATATTAAGTAAACATGGACTTGGTTTAAAGTTTACCATAATATCATTTTCAAGCTTTTCTTTAAGGTTTTTCATCTTTTTCCCATGTTTAATCATAGAGTTATTAATCTCTTTGTCGCATTTTTCAATGTAAGATGATATTAAACTGTCCCAATTCACTTCAAATTGATTCAGTTCTTCGGAAAATGATTTTTCTACTAGTTCTTTTTCGTCTTTTTGTGTGGTTTTTAATTGTGTGAGTTTTTGTCTGTGGATTTTTGACTTCAAGTCACGAATTTTTTCAGAGATTTCATTGGCTTCGACGTATTTTTCTTGTGATCTTAGTTTGTTTTTTTCTTCTTCAAGGGAGATTAAAGTGGATTCTAAGGAAAAACCTGTGGAGTTTGGGGAATAGTCGCTGCTACCGTTCATAATTTTATTAAGAAGTTATGATAAAATTTATGAAAAAATAGTTTTTTTAGGTGGTGGTTGGGAGGAAAAACTGGATTTTAAGTTTTGTTAAGATTTTAGAGGTGAGGGAAAAGGCTTGAGATGATTGTCATAAAAATTGTTATGATGATTAGATGATTTTAGAAAATAAGATGCTGTTAGGTTAAGCTGAAGGAATTAAGTTTTTTGTGTTTAGGGAATTATAATTTTTTCTTTCGGGAAACTTTTAGGTACAATTATATGCGGTTTTATTTGAAATACCTAAATCGCATAGAAAATCTCTCTTTAACCACTTCCAAAATATTTCCAAATGATCTAATCATTATTATCATAACCACTCTATAACAATCACCTAAACATCTATTTAAATATTCTATAAACCACAACTATTCTATTATCTACTTCACTTATTCTTCACACAACATTTTTCAAATCAAATTTATATCGAAAAAAAAAACTTCATCACAATCACTTCTCACTATCATCTCTCATAAAAATCAAAAAAAATCCCTACCTACCATAAAATCCTTTCAATCCCCTACCTTCTATCCCAAACAAAATCTTTTAAAACCTAAAAAAACCCAAATTCTAACTAACTCCAAACCTTTTAAAATTCAAATTCCACAAATCATAATTTCTCCCAAATCTTTTACCTTCCCATTTATAAACTCTTAGCATAAACAAAGATAAATATAAAATATGAACATCTTGGCGGGTATCTTAATTCTGTTAAACTTCGGAGTTCTAGGCTTTTACACAGCCTCAGTAGACATTGCTAACTCAACAATCACAAGCCAAACTAATTACACCTTTACCCTTGCTTTAACTTCATCATATCCAACAATCCCGGCAAGGTTTCGCATAGTCGTTGTCTTGCCTTCAAAATTCACAGTGATAAGCTCTGTTAATACTTTACCAAATTATTGCACTGTATCAGATTTCACAGAAATCGTTATCAAAACTTTATATGACCCATTAAAACCTAGTGTAGGTGAAACAGATTCTGATTATGATGGTCAATGTGGAGTTACATCAGCAAATACTATAACTCTTATTACACCATATGCTATACCTGTGATGATAACTTTTAAGCTTGGTTTGATTATGAATCCAAATATTGCGTATAAAGGAACTAATTTAGGAAATATACTTTTGTATGGATATAATGAAGGAGCGAGTACTTATTCGTATTATTACTCTTATGCGTTTGGGGATAATAGATTCAACCCTGGGGAAATTTCTTTGTTGAGTTTTACTCAGGATAATCTTAATGTGGGAGGATGGTCTTTATATACCTATTCAGTTAAAATCAATCAAAACATCCCATCTGATGGGTGGATAATTCTCTCTTTCACAAGCGACTCGACTTTAAAAACCGCAGCTGAAACCACAATAACCGGTACTCTAAACAGTGGGACCTCAGTAACTATGGGTGTATCAATATCCAGTACCACAGTAACAGCAACAGGTCTTCTCCCTTCAGGTGCATCCAAAGATAACACCCTCCTCATAAGTATTTACCAAGTAAAAAACCCAAAATTTGTTGGTTACTCCTCAGGGATTATCTACACAGCAACTAATGCAAACGAATACATAGAAAAAGGCTCAGTTGTAATATCATCAATAAACCCTTGCGTTATAACCTTAACCGGATATATCCCAATGTCAAAACTAGTTTACGCAAACACTCAAATTGCCTTATACTTTTCAAACGATATCTACGACGCATCAACAACAAATCAATTCAGTTTCAAAATTTCTTTTCCAAGTACATATTTAGTCCAAAGTACATCTACATGTACTAATGCTGGAGGTCTAAGTACATCCCCATCTTTATCTTGTTCAGTTTCCACAAACCAATTTACTTCAAATCTTGTTACGCAGATTGATAAAACAGTAAGCTTAAGGCTTAATTCAATCATAAACCCTCATAATAACGCAACTACAGACTATATAAAAATTTACTTATACACTTCAGCTAATGTGCTTATATGCATGAATGAACAACTTGTAAACTTTACAGCTGATCCTGGTAGTTTGTCTGTATCAACAAAATCAAGAAATACAGCTTATGTTGCAGATTCAGGACCTTATAAGCTTACATTTACAACAAATACTATAATCCCAACAGGTGGACATGTTAAAGTTGTATTACCTTTAGACCAATTTCTTGAAACTACAGGTATACAATGTTATGAAAGTTCATCTCCTTTAAATATATGTACGAAATCATCTTTACCTTTAGATCCAAGTACTGTAGAATTAACAATGACTGAATGGTGTTCAGCTACAGATACAAGCTGTTCAAGTTGTTGTAGTGCTGGGACTGTTTTATCTTTAACTTTACAAGGAATTGGTAATGCACTTTATTATAATCCTTCAGTGAATTCTCAGATTAGAGTTTATACTTATAATTCAGCTATGACTGGGGTTATTGATATGATAACTTCAGCTGGGCAATTTACCCCTACGCTTATATGTAGAAGTGTTACAGGAGGAGTTTCTCGTATAGGAGATATAGTTCAACTTAATACAAATTTTCATTTCCAATATACATCAGCTACACAGTATATTTCTGGAGCTTATGTTATTGTTTATTTACCACAAAATGCTATTTTCCCTCAAACATCAGGAGTTACTTGTTATAATTCTGCTAATGGGATAACTTGTACTTATGAGTTATATTCTGATGGTAGTATTAAAGATATTAAATTCTATCCATGTAATAGTGGTTGTAATTCTGGGACAAGTTTTGATTTAAGTGTTGTGGGTATAATGAATCCTGATACAATTGGAGGATTTTCTGGATCTTTTACTATGATGGTATTTTATTCTGGTTATGAAATTGAATCAGGTAGTTTTGTTAGTTCGATTAACAGCCTTATTCCGAATGTTGTGACATCAGCAAGTTTTAGTAGGACTAGTTATGTTGTTAGTAGTCCACATGTTTTGACGATAAGTTTTAATATTGCTAGTAAAATCCCAGCTGGTGGAAGTTTGGTCCTTAGCTTACCTCAAGACCTTTTGACTTTAGATAGTAGTTTATCTATATACAAATCTTCAATACTATTAAGCTATACTGGATCATTAACTTCTATGACTATTACTGGCTATTGTACAAGTGAATGCTCAAGTGGAAGTCAAATAAAATTAGATTTTAAAGGGATAAAAAACTTAAACTCAGTGAGAAGTGTTACAGGTATTATGACTATAACAAGTTTATATACATACACAATAGATACAGGATCTTTTGAAGTTTCTTCATTATTATCTAATCTTGTCCCTGGGCAGATGTTTGCAGTTGATATCCACCCAGAAAATCCTCAAGTGTCAATATCAACAACTTATAGGATTATATTCACAACTGAGCATTCAATCTTAAAAGATTCTTATATAGAAATTACCTTTCCAACAGGCCCAATGCTCCCATTATCAATGCTCTGTAGTAGTTTTTTAACTATAGACTCATCACTTATCTGCTCTGTATCAAGTAAAACATTGACAATTACTAAAGGATTTTCTTTAGAAAAAACTGGCAGCCAAATGGTCGGTATTTTATTTCCCTCAATAACAAATCCAGGTTCTGCATTATCATATTCCCCTTTCACAATAACAATCAAAGATATTAATGGGTATATTATAGACCAATACATATCTGGTTCTGTTCTATACAAAATGCCTACTAGTTCTTGCTCATGTAGTAAATGTGCAGGGGATATCTGCTGGGAATGTTTAGTCCCAAGCGATTTCCCACTTCTTAGTGGATACTCATGTCAAGAAACTTGTGCTGATGATGAGTTTCTAGCATCTATAAACCCCCTTACTTGTATAAAATGTCATTATACTTGTGCTAGTTGCAACTCTCAATATGCTTCAGATTGCACTTCTTGTCCTAATGGTCGATATAAATCTAATGGATATTGTGTTGACATATGTCCTGAAGGAACTATACTTATAAACAATCAATGTAGTAATATTAATCCTTGTACCTCACCATGTTCAACTTGTAGCCTTTCTTCTAATTATTGCTTTACTTGTACAACAGGTATGCTAGTCCCAGGTACTGGTCTTTGTGTTAATATTTGTCCAGATGGTTATTATGCAAATGGCTCTATATGTCAAGAATGTTCTACTAAATGCTCAACATGTTTAGGTAATGATTTTACTTGTACTAGTTGTTATAATTATTATTATGAACAATATTTAGATAAGAATTTGTGTGTTGAAAAATGCCCTGAAGGAATAACGGTACTTGATTCAGGAGTTTGTGTAAATTGTGATGTTACTTGTAATACTTGTAGTGAAATTGGACCTAATGGATGTGATTCATGCTCTGGAAGTTTGTATTTGTATGAGAATAGCTGTGTTGAAGTATGTCCTGATGGTTTTTATAGGTTTGATGGAAATATTTGTGTTGATGATTGTCTTGATGGGTTTTATGTTACTGAGGATTTGCATGATTGTTTTCAATGCTTTGATGAATGTGCTACATGTTCAGATTATAAGATTTGTACTACTTGTCAAGGAGAATTGTATTTGTTTGAAGATATGTGTGTAGATCCTTGTCCTAGTGGTTTTGTTAAGTTTAGTCCGAATTTGTGCATTTCAGAAGATGAGTGTTTGGATGGATTTTATATAGATAACGGTGAGTGTTTTGCATGTCCTGAAGAGTGTAAAACATGCACTTCAGATACGATCTGTACCTCATGCACAGACACCTACTATCTTTCAGAGCAATCATGTGTCTCAGTATGTCCTGATGGTTTTCTAAAATTCTCCGACGGTACTTGTATACCAATCTCATCATGTAGTGAAGGTTTTTACATATTAGATGACTTTTGCTATATCTGCGATTCCACCTGCAACACATGCGATGGAGGGACATATTTAGATTGTACATCATGTTCAAATAACCTTTATTTATACCTTACCTCATGCTTATTAGAATGCCCAGCAGGATTTTTTAGATTCACCGAAAATGTTTGTGTCGAAGTATGCCCAATAGGTCATTTCATTACCGAAGATTTAAAAGATTGTAATATCTGTGATCCAAACTGTCTTACATGTAGTGGTCCAGGTCCTGATGACTGTACTGGATGTTATGAAGATACACCTTATCTACTTCCAGATGGTCAATGTGCATCTGAATGTTTAATTGGTCAATTTCTTTATGGATCTATATGCTATGAAATCTGCCCTGAAGGTACACTTGCTATAGTTTTAAGCATATCTTATTGTACAACTAAATGTCCTTCAAATTATTATATATCAGATAATTCTTGCTTACCTTGTTCTTCAAATTGTGCGGAATGTTTAAATGAATCTACCTGCACAACTTGTATTTCTGGATTTTCTATGACTGTAGATAGCAAATGTACTAGTCAATGTCCTGATGGGTATATATCTATAGATAGTTTATGTGTTGTCAATTGTGATGATGATAATTGTATAGACTGCACAATAAGCCATCCTGAAATCTGTAAAAAATGTTCAGATGGGTTTAGTATTTATAATAACACATGTGTGAAAAATTGTCCTGATAATTATTACTTTGATAATAATAAATGCTTACCTTGCAGTAACGATTGTGACTATTGTGAGAATGCTGACCTTTGTTATAAATGCTCTGAAGGGAAATTTTTACTTAACGGCGAATGTGTAAGTTTATGTCCATCTGGATATTATAGCAAAGATAGTATGTGCTATAATTGTAACTCATCATGTTTAACTTGCGAATCTTCTTCATTTTGCACTTCTTGTCAAAGCCCTTTTTTTATGTTTGATAATTTCTGTTATGCATTATGTCCAGATAGGACTATTCCTGTTGATGGTATTTGTGTTTACACCTGCCCTGAATCTTGTGCAACATGTGATAAAGGCTATTGTAGTTCTTGTAAAACAGGATATTTATATAATAAAGATTGTGTGGTAAAATGCCCTTCTGGGTTTTATGGTATAGACAACCTTTGTTTCAAATGCAGTAAATCCTGTTTAATTTGTACATCAGAAGATACATGTTTAGAATGTGAAAATAGTTTCCTTTTTAACAACACTTGTGTAGAAAATTGCCCAGACAAAACTGTTGTTGAAGATTCGATATGTAAACCTTTATGTTCAAAAAAATGTAAAAACTGTGATTATGATAAATGCTATGAATGCGAAAATGGGTATGTTATTAATAATGGAATATGTGAAGAGTGCCCTGAAGGTACTTATTATAACAATTTACAGTGTGCAAAATGTTCTAATAATTGTACGAAATGCTATAACGAAACTGTTTGTATAGAATGTATGACTGGAATTCTTTATAATGGTTTATGCTTAGATAAGTGCCCTGATGGATTATCTTCTAATAGTGGGACTTGTATTGATATAGGTTATTCTAAAACAACATATGCAGTTTATTTCCTTTTAGGTGAGATTTTCATTGTAATTTCTATTCTTGTTGCTGGATGTTTTATATATAGTGATTCTTTTTTACTTATGCCATCTGTTTTAGCACTTTTAAGCACAAGCATTTTCAGTTGTAAAATCGCCCTTGTAATAGTTCTCTGGACAAGTTCAACTTTTACTACAGGGATTCTTTTACCGATAATAGTCTCACTTGTTATAGGCACTTCAACTTTAGCTATAATGTTTTTGTATTTACATATTGAAACTTTCCAAATGACAAACGCAACTTTATCTTATTATTCTTTAGTTCATAAAAAATCATATATTTTTATTAAAGTTTTGTCTATACTCTGTGGTGTACAATTCTTCAGATGCATTTATTGTGGGATTTTCGGCTTGGGTGCTACAACTGAAGTTAAGGGTCTTGCTATATCAGCAAAATTCAGATATGCTCTTGAAAAATTATGCTTTTTGAATTCAATTATTGTATCTTTGCCTTTGATTATAGCATGTGTTATGTTATTATCGATATATGGTATTAATACAGATGTTTGGCAAGTAAGTATGATAACATTAGGTATATCGATTATTATTGAAGGTGTTTATGTTGTGAGCTATGTGAATAGCCCTTGGTGGAGATAATATAATGTCTTATAGAAGTTAGGTTATTATATGATTAATTTATAACTAAATAATACAAATATAACTTTCGTGATAATTTCTGTATTTTATATACCTTCATCTTCAACATCAACTCTAGTATCAATTAATTCTATATCTTCATTAAAACTTCCAAATAAAATCCTTTAATTCACTCATCAATCCATAAAACCCTCTTTATCAAATTTTTTCCCCATCAAACCATTACAAACCTTACATTATATCATATTATTATCCCAAAATACATTAACATATTTTCTTTAGTGAACAAAAATTTCTTATTATCTTATCATTGAATTTCCTATTCATTATAATAATCTCTATATTACCTGAATTAGCTAGTTTTTTGTATATCTTAATAAAATACATTTAAAAAAACTAGCTAATTATATGATTAATTCTAATATCCTGTTATAGCTGGATCTGTAGCTCCTTGACTAGGTGCATTTTCATCCCCTACAACTTCAGTTGATTCAGATTCACTACTTTCTTTAACATCACTTGATTCTTGAATATAACTTGCTGATGATATTTGAGTAAAATCATCTCCAATAAACTCAAGTTGGATAAAAGAATTTTTTGATAGAGAAATTGGATTGATCAGATTATTACTTGGACTTTCCATATCATTATATACGTTTTCTTGTGACCCAAGAGAGGTTATTTGAGAATTGGATCTTAATGAAGCTGCTGATATGTGGAGATAGCATAAAAGAGTGAAAAGCTGTAACACAGATTTCATTTTAAAACGAATATATGAGATATAAAATGATAAGATAAGGTTGGGATTAATTCGATATTATCAAAGATAATTTAAGCCAGCAATCAAAACTGAAAAGCCTAAGGTAAATTTTTTGTAAGCATAATACTCTAATATTTAAATAATTAAAATCCATTCTATGTAGTTTACAAGGTAAATAACTGAAAACTTTTAATCATCTGTTTTTTTAAATAAACTCTGAACTATATAATAAAAACAATCACCCGAAACACTATCATTTTATTTAAATCAAATCATTTAGTATTCTTCCTAACCTAAACTCTTATTGAATTTTATGTTTACCTTTAAAACTCTCTACCATTTCTTCATACTTTTTTCTATGCTCTTCCGGTATTTCAGCTGAGTTGTACTGATTGTCATTGTTTAATCTTCTTTTAGGAGGAGGGTCTTTTGATTCATAATTATTTCCACTATCTTCATTAGCTTTACCAAAAAACTCTTCTTTATATGCAGATGGGTCTATATTAATCTCAGGTCTCATTTGTGACTCAAAAAACATTTGTTCTTTTGGAAAATCTTCTAAATGTCTCATTTGTGGTGGTATATGTCCTTGAGTTCTTTCGTTTTCAGGGTATCCTTGTCCTCTTCGAGCTTTTTTAAGTTTTTCAACAACAATATCATAGTCTTCACAATCTTTTATTGGGAAATTTTCAGCTACCGATAGCTCTTCACAACGATTTTTCAGTCTTGGAGGAATCACACCTCTAAATATCTCTCTTGGGTATTTTAACGGAGATTCCTGGTTAGGATTTTCATTTCTGTTCGGGATTTCTGATGAATGGGTAAGGAGAACTGTTAGGAATATAGAGATTNCTGTTCGGGATTTCTGATGAATGGGTAAGGAGAACTGTTAGGAATATAGAGATTAAAAGCATTATATGTATTAAAATAAGATAAGTGGATAAATGGATTTGTTATTAGATAGGATTAAATTAACAAGGGCTGGACAATAGTCAAGCGATAATTCCTAACTAATACTAATACTAATTAGATAGGATTAGTTTATGATAGTTTTAATGTTTTGAATAGGGTTTTTATAGATTCAAGGTTTAGGAGTAGATTTAGATTTTATGATTTAGGATATGCGGAATTATGTGTTAAAATATCTTAGTTGTGGCTGAATAGGATGAATTATTTTTTAAGAATTTACTTTTGTTTAATAGTTTTGTCTGCATTTATATATCTATTATCAACAAATATTTTTAACTGCTTTCAAGTACTTCCTGCTTTTATAATATCTTATTGATACCCATGTGCAATTCAAAGATAAGCGTTCTTGAGATTGAAGGTAAGGGTGTCTATAAAAAATATTTATGGTTATGCTTTGCTTATCAATAACTTATCTTTGAATAGAAATAAATACATATAGCTATGTAGCTGACTTTTTAGCTTAGGATTTCTTTTGCCACTGCTATCTTAGTACTCAAGAATACAATCATTCAATAATATATTCAGAACAATAAGCAAACAACCTTCATCTGATATGAATGTAATACTATAACTAATAATAAAAAAATACTTAATGTTAATAAATCTTCTCAAACTTTATCCTCAAGCATCTTCATATTCAAATCCTACCCTTAAATAAAATAAAAATTATCGACTTTCTTCACCTAATAAAACTTATAATCCTAATTATTTTTTCTTGCTAAAAGCATCCCTTACAAATGTAGGTGTTGCATGAAAATCAAAAGACTTTATTACAATCCTTTTTTTTTTATTCCGATTTGTTGTTAAAGATGACTTAGTTTCTGGTGGTGGCAAGTCTTCTGCCAAGACCCCAAGATCGATTTTTTTAGGGGTTTTACCAGTCAATGATATTTTTAGTTCTTTTAATAGTGTCTCGCATTTTAAACTTATTTTTTTTTCTTCTTTGTTGAATTTGTTTTGTATTACGCGCACTGATTTACTTTTAGTTGTGTTTTTATTAATGATAGGTTTTTTTTTTATAGGTGCTTTTTGGAGTTTAGAAAGAGAAAGAGTGCAGCATGATTTTAAATTTTTGTTGAGACTAAAAAGTCGATTTTTTTCTAATTGTGAAGCCTTGGCTGCGAATTCATCAATGAAAGGCTTGTGAGAAAATTTAACTTTGCAGGTATATTGGTCAGAGACTTGTGGGAAGTCTTTGTCATTTGAAATTCTCAAGGTTTTATAGACATGGTCTAAAACTTTGTAAAAGCCTTTACTTTCCATTTTACTATTGAGGAATTAATTATCAGATTTGTTGAATAGAAATAATATGATTTACATTAAGAGAATTGATAGTCTATGCTAAGTATTTATATATTAAATACTAATACATGAATTTCATCAATATTTTACGAAAATCACATCAAATTAACCAAAGAAATTTTCAAAAAATAAACCCAGGTTTTTATATTTCTAAAACAAATATTTCAATTTTAATTCAAAATTTAAACCTCACCAGCTTACTTTATATTAAAATCAACACCCAAAAACCACAACAACTTCCTATCACTCATAACCATTTCCTTATACCATCAATTCAAAATCCTCTTTAATATCTTATCCCACAAACCAAAATCTAACTTAAAATCATCTATTACTTCATTATCATTACATCTGAAACAAATCTAAAAACTCCTGATCAAGCGATGTAATCAAACTTGACTTTCCAGGTTTAAATGTTGAAGGTCTTTGCCCAGCCTTATTCACTATATTTCTCTTAGCACTAGCAATTTTCCTGCATTTATCATCTCTAATCACAATAATCGGAACATCATATAAACCATTAGTTGTTCCATTAACCTTATTAGGAAAAGCTTCAGAGTGTTCGTTATTTATCCCTTGTGTTGAATTTTTTTTCCTGCATTTTTCATTCTGAGTTTTTGGACGTTTGTTTCCTTCTTCCCATAAATGTTCTATTTGTTCTGTTAGAGGAATAGTATTTAAAGGTATAGATGTTATTGAAGAAGGGCTTTTATATTGAGGTGTTTCATGACATGATGATACTGTTCTAACTGGTTCACGAGGTTTATAAGATTTCCAACCTGTGCCTTTTATTGAAACTTTTGTATTTGGTACATGGATTTCTGTAAACTTAGATGAACTTGTTGGAACTCTGGATGGAATATAAATGCTTTCAACTTTTTCTGGACGTGGCGCTGTACCACCTCTTTTATTTGTTTCTCTATGTGAAGGTTACGATGGAGACCAAGGGTAAGGGTCATAAGATTGTAATTGACGTTTTGGTAACATTAGGGTTTTGAAATTATATTAAAAATGATCGAATGGAAGATGAGGAAATAGAGATTTTAGGGTTTATAGAAATTGGTTATGGGAAATAGTTTTAAGGAGATTAGGTTGGTATGAGTTGTAGGTTTTATTGTGTGATTTTTTGAAAGAGGATGGATTTTATAAATTATTTTTTATTGGAGGAACTTTTAGGGTATTGGTTATTTTGAAAAAAAAGATTTAGTTTTTAAAAAATTTGGATTTTGAAAAAATAAAATTGATATAAAAAAAAAAATTTAGGAAAGGGATAAAAAAAAAATCAAATATAATGATATATAATTTGTTTAAAAAACTCGTATAGAAAAAAAAATTTTATTATATATAAAGTGTATAAAGCTTTCAATCTAACCAAAAATTTCAATTTCAATAGCTAGTAAAAAAAGGATTTTATTTTTATTTATAGAAATCATCCAAACTTAAATTTATATTTTGCCAATACAAAAACTATAAAAGGCATCAAAACTCAAAACATCTCCCTTTATTTTTTTCATCTCAAAATTTTTTCTTAAAAATCATCCCCTTATCTCCAAAACACCTAAAATCACCTTTTCCTTTTTAGCATTCCCAATCCAATCCCAATCTTTTATCCAAACCGAAATCCGCTTACCAAAAGTAAAATCCTAATCCAAACCTCCCAAACTCAATCCCCACAACAACTTCCCCTAACTTCTTCAACAATTTCTATCAACCTCATATAAACCCCTATCAAAAAAATACCAAATCCCATAATCACCCCAAATATAAAAACTACCCAATCAAATTAAAGATTTCTTCACATATGGATAAAAAAACAAGTATAAATAGTTTTTTAATACCAAAATCCATATAATGAAACAAGGCGCAGGCAAAGGAGGCAAAGGAGGAAAAGGACTTGGAAAAGTTGGAGCAAAGAAAAGACATAGAAAAATCGCAAGAGAAAACATTCAAGGAATCACCAAACCAGCCATAAGAAGATTAGCCAGAAGAGGTGGTGTTAAAAGATTATCCGGACTTGTTTACGACGAAACTCGTAATGTCCTTAAATCATTCTTAGAAGGTATTGTAAGAGATGCTGTTACTTATACAGAACATGCAAGAAGAAAGACCGTCACAGCTTTAGACGTCATATACGCATTGAAGAGACAAGGAAGGACACTTTATGGATTTGGTGGTTAATAATTTAAAGATCTTTTTAGACTAAGAGTTTTTGTTTGCGATTATGTTTTCTATATGATGAACTATATGATTTACGCACATTTTTAAGTATTTTGGGGCTTCTTGGCAACGAATTTTTTCAGAATCAGTTCTTATACGAGGTTCAGAACATCCTTGGATTGCACATGCGAAAGGTTTGCACCATTTTTCTGCTTCGATTCTGATACGATCATTGTCCCATTTTGAACTTACTGCATCTGGGGGTATTGGGAGAATACGTGAAAGGGTTTTTTCGTAAAAATCCATATATGCTATATTATGTTGTAGTAAAAGATAAGATGGTTAGGTTTTTTGATAGTTTTGATAAGGAAAGAGAAAAATTTTCGGTTTAAGTGAAAATTTTAGTTAGTTTAGGATAGTAGTTATTAGTTTTAGTTACATACAAAACTTAATCAGAAAAATCAATATATTTTCTCAAGGTGTTGATTTTTTTACTGACTTCTTCATCGATTTTTATGAAAGCTTTGCATTTATGGCACATATTTTCATTACTTTTCATTGACTCTGTGTAATCCCTTTGCAAGTTGTTGTATTTTGTTTGTAATTTTTTGTATTCCTTATCGTTTTCATATACTGGCTGGCTTAAAAAATTGTTTTCATACTTGACTGTGGTTTTTATCACCTCACATTTTGCTTGTGAGTCTTCTAATAACCTTTTTAACACTTCTGTCTGTTTTTTTAATGCAGTATTTTCATCTTGAACCCTTTTCAACTGTCTCTCATAATCACTTTTAACTTGGTTCAGTTTAAGTTTTAATTTCGCTTCACTCTCTTTTTCAATCAGTAGCACCTCCTCTTTAACACGTTGTTCTAATATTTTTTCTTTATCCTCTTCTTTTTTCAGTTTTTCAGCTTTTAATTTCTGGGCAATTTTTCCATTAAAACACTCAAAATCACTATTAAACGAATTTATAAGTTCTTCTCTTTGCCTTTCCATCTCTTCTTTATGTTTACTCAAAAGTTTTTCTTTTTGTTTCTTCAATTTCATACTTACATCTTTTTCAATACTTGTACTATAGTTTTTATTCCCTGATGCTATATAAGATGAGTTTTGAAGTTTCATCAATCGTGCTTTAAGCCAATCGATTTCTTTACGGCAACAGTCAATTTCTGAATAAAACTCTCGGCTTTGACTTGATGTTTTTTTGATTTTAAAAGGTTTTGATGTTTCTTTAGTTTCTTGATAATCTATAGACGATGATTTAGATGATGAATCATTACCAAAGGTTTCAAGGGATATGTTTGAGTAATTAATTACTCGAGAAAATGGGGTTTTTGATACTGTGTAGATTTGAGGACTTTGTTTTTTACGTAATGAGGGAGAACGAGCATGATATGGACTGGGTTTGTTTGTAGAAGCTGGGATGTTTAATATACTGTTTTCAAGATGGTTTTTTAAACGTTGTTGGTACTTTGTGGAAATTACTTTTTGGAGAGATGTTTTTAAGGTGATGTGTGCTTGCTTTGGGTTTGGGGATGATTCCTTTGCTCTTTTTTGAGGGGTTCTACGAAAGGCCATTTATAAGTTTGTGAAGGTGATTAATTTATTTTATCATATGAGTTTTTTTTAATAGATGCATATTTGAATTGCATAGAATTTGAATATATCAAAAAGTATTTCATGATGATTAAGTAAAAGAAATTAAAAAAGCGATTTTCATAATTTTAAAATCGAAGATTTATACCAACAAAATTTCGTTACCCAAAACATATCAACATAAATTATTAACTTGAATATTTTTTGCATTTGTTTTATGAAATATTTAATAATATAGTATGTAACAAAGAACAATCATCAAGTTTCTAGCAGAATTTTTACTTAAAAAAATCAAAAAGAAAATCTTGATAACTTTTCACTTTATTAACTCAGTCAATCATTCTTATGTTATAAAATTTACTATTAAAAAGGTAATTATTGTCCATGTAAACTAGCTTTTCTCTGTATCTCAATAATTTTTTTTATATATGGTAAAACTTTAGGTTCAACATTTTTTCCATGGTTTTTAAAGAGTTCTAAATATTTATTCTTTTCAAATGTTTTTGATTGCTTTAACAAATCCTCGATTTTCTTTATCTCTTGTTCTGAGCTTTGTAATTCTCTAATATCTGTAAAGTCTTCAGGGAACATTTCTCTTATATTTGAACTCATAATATCTTCAATTTTTATAAGTTCACTGTTAACAGCTTCTATTTCTTTACTATACTTTACACTTTTCAGTAAAGTTGATATATAAATTAGATCAGCTTTTCTTATATAAATTGGGGAATTATCACATGTTACAGCTTTAAATATCATATCTGCTGTATTTTTAACACAAACTGTGTGCTCTTCATATTGGATCATGGCGAAATTTAAAATCAGTTCCAAATCAATAATCCCAGATTTATTTAAACGTTTTTTATCGAAAGAAATATTTTTTTCCAAAAATTCAGTGCATTTCAAATACCTTTGTGTTGGGAATACTTCAAAAAGTTTTTCCTTATAATATTCAGCAGCTCTGACTAATGGTATATAATGAAACTCAGATGTATCATCAAACGGAGGCATTATCCCAGCTTTTGACTTAAAAATACTCTCATGCCCAGTTAAATATAATAGTAAAGATTCTTTTTTGCATACCCATGGCGGTTGGTTGATTTTTTCAGCTAAGTCTAAAAATTTTAGAAAGTTTTTTATTTTCAACACATCAGAATACATTATTGCATTACTTAAAAAATCAATAATTTTTCTGTCAATAACTTTTTTCATTGAATATTTTGATTCAAATTCCAAGTAAATAAACTCAAGTAAATCTTCAACATTATCATCTTGTTTGTATTTTGTTAATAAAGATGCATAAATAGTGTTAATAGTTTTCATGACCATTTTTTTAGACATCTTCGTCCTTTTATTCATATTTTCTTCAGAAATCTTCACAACTTCTTCTCTGATTTTTTTTGATTTTGTGATTTTTTGCACTACAACTTTTTCACGTTTCTGGAAGTTAAACTCTTTGATTTTTGTTTGATGTTTGCGCCTTTTCACATCATCTCTTTTTTCTAAATCTTGTTCATCTTTTTTATCTCCAAGCATTTTTGGAGATTGTTCATCCCCTATGCTTTCTTCTGTAGGGTTTTCTGTTTTATCAATGATATCTTCTTCATTAAGAAATTCTTTCATAGCCATAGCTTTACCTCGTTCAAATCCAGTATAATATCCTGCGCTCCATGAATTAATATCAGCATCTATTGGTATTAAACCCTCATGNTATAATATCCTGCGCTCCATGAATTAATATCAGCATCTATTGGTATTAAACCCTCATGTTTTAAGGCAATTAGTTCATATTCTAAATCTTCATTTAGTTTATCATCATTTTCACATAGTGTTAAACAACGAATATCAAGATAATCTGTTTGTACTGCTGCGTTAAAATACACAAAACCTATAAAAGTACCTTTATCTTCTGTTATTGTATTAGTTTCTGTAGATACTGATGCATATTTCTCATATTTCTGCTCTATTTCTGACTCATAAGATTCTCCTTCATTCTCAGTTTCTATCATAATTTCTTCTAATTTCTCTTCATTAAGATGACTATCTTTAAATTGGNTCTATTTCTGACTCATAAGATTCTCCTTCATTCTCAGTTTCTATCATAATTTCTTCTAATTTCTTTTCATTAAGATGGCTATCTTTAAATTGATCAACTAAATGAAGCTCAGACAAAAGACTATCTCTAAATTTATTATTTTTCGAATTCATTCTGATTTTTTGAGGCTTGTCCACATCAATAAAAGAAACTTTTCTCTTTATTTTATTAATCATTTTTTCATATGTTTCCAATTCTTTTTTCAATTTATTCGCTCTTTCACTTTTTAAACCTTGGATATTTCTGTTAAGTCTTTCGATTTCTACGTCTTTTAATTTATTTTCACATTTTAAAGTTTCTAAAGTTTTCTTTATCTTTATAAATCTTACTGTAAAAAGTTTTTCAGTTGATGTCCTAGTTAGAGATATGAAATTTGACTTGTAGTTGTCTAAGTCATTAGTTAATTGTCTTATCTGATTTTCTTGTTTATAGTTTTTAAGACTGTTTGATACTTCCCAGAATTTTTTAAACCCAGAAAATAATTTGTTTATCATCATAGCCTTTTCACTACACTGCAAATTTACAAGTTCAGTGAGTTTATTAATCGATAAATTTAAAATATTTTCTGCATTTTCCATAGCTTTTTTCTGTCCAGTAATATCAAGAATTTTCAAATTTCTCATATCCATAAAAGGATCAATTTCTTCATTATAAGCTTTTTCAAACCACTCAAGCATTTTTGATACTTCGGATCTTTCTGAGACCATTTCTTGATCTAAAGCTTTAAGTTCTTCAGGAACCATGATAAGTTCAGGGATTTTTTTAGCATCATCTTTTCTAAGATTTAGCCTACTTATTGCATTCAGCACACTTTTATTAGCAATTTTCAATGCTATAAGTCTATCCAAGCTTTTTTCCTTTCTCATATTTTTTTGATCCCCTATGTTAACAAATTGCTGAAGAATCCTTGATGTTGCTGGAACATGAACATTACTTTCTGTTAGTTCAAAAGTCTTTTTAGATGGCATTTCGATAATCTGACTTGAAAGATAACTTTTAAGATGCTCTCTGTTAACTCGGTGCTCATTTTTGCACGACTCAGAATCGATTTTTTTCACATGATCGCTTAAGTCATAGCTTTTGAGAGCTCTTTCGGTCAGAGGAACAAGGTATTTATTTTTTTTCATATATTTATATAAACTAATTATTAGAAATATGATTAAGAATGATAAAGCTGAATACTTGCTTAATGCTAAGAGTATTTTTTTATTTAGTTGATAAGGTTCTTAACAGATGAAAATAATAAATGCATGCAATTAGTTTCAGGGATCATGAGATTGAGTAGAAAATCACATGTGAATAGAGTATCATATAAAATAATTAATGAAATTAATAGGTAATAATATTAATTATATATGCGAAACACGAAAATCTAAACTTATTAATTACTTGCATGCCAGTAATCATTATAAAATCATATGAATTACTATAAAAAGTGATAATATTGTTTTTATATTACAAAATAAGTTAATTATATATGTTATATGCCCTCAACACCTAGAAATGGGTAAGATCTTATAGTTTAATTCTTATTAATCGATTCTTATCTATTTTCCTCTTTGTTTAGTCATTTAAATTAGAATTTATCTTCCAATGTTGTCATACTTAGTAAATCTTGTTTTTTTTTTAGGTTAAAATACCTTGAATAAATTGACTTCCAATAATCTTTATTTTTTAAAATAAGCTTATGATAATTACCTGGGGAACACATAAGAATGTAAATTTTATTAGATTTCATAGATGGTTTTATATAATTTTTGATAGGTTTTATGAGAGAATTGTATAAAAAAACTCACAAATAACTTGCATCCTTTGTCTATGGCAATTTCCTGTTTCATATCTGAAAACTAAATAAAGACAATCTTTTTTTCAGGTTCATATTTCGATTAAAATTTATATAGTTAATATTTATCCTGCAAGTAAGAATAACATATATTTGCAATAATTTTTTATTTAATTTTTACGAAGCATCTTCTATATTTATGCAAAACTGTAAATTTTTCAACTTATTTAATTTTTCCCATCGCCGATCAAATTTTAATATTACAGCTTCAAAAATTGGAACTCAAAAATTATGATTTCTAAATTAATGCTCCAAAAATGCAAACAAATATATAATTCCCAAATCGAAATACTTTAATTCCAAAGATAAAACTGTATATAAAACAACTTTATTATAGTAATAAATATGGGGGAAAAGAGTCTGAAGGTTGAAGATTTTAAGTGCTGCAAAGAAGAATGCTCTAATTATGCTGATTTAGAATGTAGTGGATGTGAAGTGAATAAAAGATTTTGTTTTACTCATATAATTCATCATAACCCTTTAAACAAATGCATATTTACAGATGTTAGAGAAAGAATTATATCAATAAAAACTACTCTGGCTAAGAAAAAATTAAATGATCTTAAACTTAGTACTTTCAAGAAAGCCGAGGAAATGATAAGCGAAATCAACACTATCCTCAGCAAAAACGATAATATTATTGAAAATAGTAAAGCTAGTCTGAAAAATGGCCTTAATGAAAATTTAGAAAATACTATTAAATGGATAAACGAATATAATATCGACAAAAGGTCAAAAAGTGCCTTTGTATCAAATACGAGCTATCTTTTAAGTATAAATGGCGATTCTGAAATGATCGAAAATGGATGGAAAAAAGATCAAGAAAAAAATAAACAGCTACTTGCCGAAAAAATTTCATTAGAAAACAAAAATCAGGAATTAACAGAGAAAATTATGAGACTTGAAGCTGAGCTTATCAACAAAAATGAAGAATTAGTAATATCAAAAAAAAACCATGAAGATATAATGAAAGAGATAACTCAAAAAATGAAAAATATAAGTAATCAACTTCAAGAGAAAGAAACTAAGATTAAAGACAAAAAAGAAAAAAAGAAGATTTTAAAAAGAACTTATGAAGAAAGTTTAAAGGATTTATCTGAAAAATTGAAAAATGTTAGCCATGAACTTAGTGATAAAGAAATTAAACTTAAGGAAAAATCTGAAAATATTGAAAGACTTGAGGGGCAGTTTAATGATAAGCAAATATTAGAACAAAAAATACAAGAAATTATTGATAAGGAAAAAGCCAAAAATGAATTTAAAAGTGAGATATAATTAGTTTTTTTCAGAGGAATGCATATAGGTCAGCAAGATAATTATCTAAAACAAGGAAACTACGAAGATTACAATCTTTGGTTTGATGGAAAAATGGGTTATACCTCACAAAAAATATGCTTGACAGATGATTGCAAGTATATTTTTGTCTGTAAAGCATAAGCAGATCGTAAGATTTATTTAGGTAAATTCTAAAAAGTTTGTATTTACCAATAAGGTACAAATTATACAGATCGTATCATATATATAGGTATTTTATAACAAGGTATTAATTATTCAGGTATCTTCTATGTAGATAGTATCTTTAACATAGATGGTATCTTCAACATAGCATGTATTTTCTAAATAGATAGTAATTTCTATACAGATGGTATAATCTATGCAGGAGGTATTTTCTACATAGGTATTATTTATATAGGAAGTATTATCTAAATAGGTATATTTTATTAAGGTATTTTCTACAAAGGTATACTTTATTCAGGTAGAAAATATTTAGGTATTTTTTACATAGGCAGTATTCTTCACTCAGGTATATTCTATATAGAACGTATTTTAAATGTAGTAGCGGTTTATAATGTTGATACAAAATCTCGTGAACACTGTGAACTTTACACCAATGATGCATCGAAGAACTGGAGAATAAAATATAAAGAATGTCTTGCTCCAGATGGATGGATAAAACAATATGGTCCTTAGATTTTAGTTATTTAGTTAGGTAATAGTTTAATGATTTGGAGAAATTATTTATAGCTGAATAAATTTTAACTAACACTTAAAGTTAACTTGATTAAAAATATAATAAATGTGGGTATGTTTGAGGATGCTTTTAGATTTTTGATCTAGTAAATGAGACTTTTAAATAATATATGATAAAGTTATAAATTCATTGTAAATATTGAGATAGCAATTTGATAGGATGGAAAATACTAAGTTATATTAAAAACAATTTCAAAGTTATTTAAGTTTTTACTATTTTTTCAATAAGAATTGAAAAGTAATGTACTAAGCAAAGTTTTAAAAATTTAGTGAAATTGATTTTAATAATTAGAAGTAAGTATAAATTGCCTATAAATTTCCCATAAACAAAATCGCTATTTTTATCATAAACATATAATCGATATAAAAATGGACCCAAATTACTTGAAGTACCTAAGCAGTGTTGGAATTAATCCTTCTAAATACATAGAAATGCAAGCTAATTATTTAAGATTACTAGCAAACTGTTACAATACTAATCCAAAAACCCCATCAAGTGAAAATTCTCAAATCCCAAAAAAATATTCAGAAAGCTTCACACCAAAACAAGAAAACTTAATCAAAGGAGAAAATTCTTTTACAAAACAAGAAAGGTCATATTCTAATGAAGAAAAAAGTGTGTTGGAATTAATCCTTCTAAATACATAGAAATGCAAGCTAATTATTTAAGATTACTAGCAAACTGTTATAATACTAATCCAAAAACCCCATCAAGTGAAAATTCTCAAATCCCAAAAAAATATCCAGAAAGCTTCACACCAAAACAAGAAAACTTAATCAAAGGAGAAAATTCTTTTACAAAACAAGAAAGGTCATATTCTAATGAAGAAAAAAGTTTTATTAAAGACGAAAAAGCTAATATAAAAGAAGAGAATATCTTTAATATAGGAGAAAAAGTATTTCCCATTGAAAGTATTAATAATGAAGAAGTTTGTAAAAGTAAACTTGAGTTAAATAAATCAAAAAGACCTGTTTATGATCATGATGAGATACCTATAAGGTCTTTATCGATGCCTTTTGAAAAATTACTTGAAGAAGAAATTAAAAAAAATTCTGAGCCTGAGCCAGGCTTAAGCGAATCTAAGTCAAAACACTCGTTTTTGAAAAGGAAAAGCCAGAATATAAAGCCGAAAAAAGAGAATAAGTATAAGAAAGACGAACAAAAATCAGAAAAAACTGATGAATGCGAAATAATTAGCTTAGAAGATACTGGAAAACTGGAGTTGACCCATGATTTCGAAAAAGAAAAACTGGATGTAAAAGATAATTCTTATGAAGAAACCCCAGCTGATATAAAAAAAACACAGCAAAAAAAACATACCTCAAGTTTTGATCATTTACAAAAAGCATCTGAATCACCTAAATCAAAACAAACATTTCTTAAACGTGGCAAAGGCAAACTATGCATAAAACCCCGTTCATCAACATCTCTAGAGCCAAAAAAAGGAACCCACAAGCCTATTTCATCAAAAGATTCTGATAGTCAAGCTAATGAAAACTCAGAAGAAAGCCTTTCAGATACCGAAATCAAACCTTTACCTTTAAAAAATATCAAAGAAAACAACAAAGACTTCCTCAGATACAAAAAACTAGCTAAAGAGCTTGAAAGTAAAAAATCAAAACTTGAAAAAGACGCTTTAGACTTTTACAAAATGCGCGAAATTGAAGTTAAAAGCTTAGAACTATGGAAAAGCGAAGAAATAAAAAAACTCAACAACGAGAAAAAAAAAATTGAAAAACTAAACAACGAAGTCCAAAACGAGAATCTAGAAAATGAAAAACTTAAAAAAGAAATCCTTAACCTTAAAAACACCCTAATAAAAAACGAGGAAAAATACACAAAAACCATAGAAAGTCTAAAAGATATAATCGAAGATCTAAGCAACAAAAACAAAGAACTTGAAAAACTTTTGGGTGAAAAAAAAAGCATAAGTGACAAATCTGACATTGAAGAAAATGCTTTAAATCGTATCATGCAATCTCCGCCACATCAAAAAAAAGCTGGGATAATAAAAAGTGTATCATGCAAATTCCATAAAGAAGAGACCCCAAAATTTAAAAAAATCGATAATTTTAAAGACTTACAAAGTTTTAGTTTTAAATTACCTGGTAAAAAAATCATTGAAAGCAAAATGGTTGGGATAAAAAAAAACAATACACCTGTTATTGAAATAAATTTTGATCAACCTAAAACATTAGGGATTCAAGAAATAGTTGAAGAAAATAAAGTTCAAAAAATTTATGAAGATGGGAAAAGGGAGATATTTTTTAGTAATGGAGTAAAAAAAGAAATTTTTCCTGATGGGTATATTGTTGTGAATTTTAATAATAAGGATAAGAAAGAAGCTTTTCCAGATGGGAAAATTGTGTATCATTTTTTTGAAAACAAAACAGTCCAGACAACTTTTCCTGATGGTTTACAATTGTTTCAGTTTGCTAATGGGCAGACTGAGAAACATTATACTGATGGGACGAAAGAAATAACATTTCCTGATGGAACTATTAAGTGTATTTTTAATGATGGAGAAGAGGAGAGTATTTTCCCTGATGGGACTATACAAAAAGTTGAGTTGGGTGGGATTAGGCATATAGAATTTGCAAATGGGATGAAAGATACAATATACCCTGATGGTAGTAAAATACGCAAATATCCTGATGGTAAAATCAAAAAAACAGCTCCAGATGGTAAAATTCCTAACTAATACTAATATCTACTAAAATAATCCATAAGTTCTTAGTTGCATTAAAAATCTTTAATAAACACCAACTCAAAATCCAAATCCCATATCAAAATACACTCAAAAAAATCATATATAAATAATAACTCTAACTATTCAATAACTAATTTTGTTCAACACAAATCTTCTCCTCTTCTTCATTATCTTCTACAACAACCTCATCATTTTTTCTCTCTAAACTCTCAGCTCTTTCATATTCCTCATCCCCATTTTCTAAAATCTCCCCATTTGCCATCTGCATTTTCATTTTAAGTTTTTTTTCTTCAATAACAAAAAACTCAATAGCATTAGCAAAAGCTTGAAATACTTCATCTTCACTAGCCCCTAAAGTTTTATACATTGAAATTTCTACAAACTTTCCATCTAATATATTGCAATCTAGTATTTTAAACTTGAAACTATTTGTAATCCTTAAAAGGTTCTCAAGTTTTAATATAACACTAACTTGCATTCCAGTACCAATAATTTCAGGTTTACTAGTTAAATAACCATATTTGTGACTATTTTCAAAGCTAGAATTTAATTTCCCAGCTATGTTTATAACTTTATTAAAAGCTTTTTCCAGATCACCATTATCAGTTTTACTATAAAATTGAATATGATTTTCTAGATTAACAGCTATAGTAAGGTCATCAGAAACAAATAATTCCCGTCCATGAGGCCAATCTTTAATTAGATCTGTATGTAAAAACTTATCTTTAAATAAATCCATAAGGTGTGGCTCAGTATGTCCATTACTATTACAATCAATTTTCTTAAATGAACTGTCTAGAAAAGGTTCGAGGATTTCTTGGATTTTATCTTTGACTAGTAAACGTTCATTATAAGATAATCCGATAGGAAAAGAAAATCCTTTAAGGTTTCTGTCTATACTGATTGTTATCCTTTTGACAATCTCTCCTGTTGGATCATGATTTTGACATTTGAAAAAACCAAGGTCTAATACAGTTTTGTGTTTATCTAAATGGCTCCATTGCTGTAAGTCGATTAATATAGGGTCGAATATTTCATGAAAAATTTCATAACATTCAGCATCAGCTACACAAATCCCTGACACACTTTCAGGTTGTTGTAATGCTATAACAAGACAATTATAAAGATCATGATTAAGCTTTGTTTTTATATTAGAGAATTTATTCCATAAAGGTTCAGTTATGTGCTTTTGAATAATGGACTTAGAGTTATGAGGGAAAATAGGTATTGATTTTGGGCGTTGTTTTTTATCATCAGAATGAGGTTTTGGTTCTGAGTTTTCTTGAGTCTTTGGCACTGAAGCTTTGAGTGCTGAGGTTTTCTGGTGTTGGACTCGAGGTATTATTATGATGGAGTTTTCTTGTAGTTCTTGAGGACTGGTTATTGAAATAAGATATTTGATCATGTAAATTAATGGATTTGGATCTTTTGTGTGTACTAGGGTATTTAGCATATCACCCATGGTTATTTCAATATTATGGGCTTCGATATAAGCTTTTGTTTCAATTTGAGGCTTAGATTGTTTATGCTCCATTTTATCATTTAAGTTAGTTACTAATGATACTAGTGGTTTTTTAGGATTATATTTATACTTAAAGAAATTTCTTAGGATGTTGGAAGAGTATTTGATGGAATTTTGGGTGCAGTTTGACCTTGGGTTTTTTTTCTCATAAGGTATCTTTCTTTTGCACAAGATAACTGGGACTCTGTTCGTTTGTCTGAATAAACCTCAGTAGAAATTGGGTCTTTAATTGGTTGTAGTAAGGATTGTGGAAGCTGTGATAAGGAGTTTCGGTCGGAATCTTCTAACTCTTCATTTAGTTTTGGTTTCTTTGTAGGCTCTATGTCTCTGTCGTCTATTATTCGATTGAGAAAGTTTTCTGGCTTTTTATGTTCAATACTTGTTAGCTCAGAATGTAAATCGAACTCATCAAGTTTTTCTTCAAACTTTTTGTTTTCTTCCATAAATTTAAGATAGCTGTCTGTGTAATAGATTTCAGATTCCCCAAACTCTTCCTTTTCTAACTCTCTTTGTTTAGCTTCCACTCTTTCTTTAATAATTTCTCTTTCTCTTTTTTTGAATTCGGCAATTTCTTTTAAATGAATATGATATTTGGCTGTTCGATCTTCTTGTTCTTTTTTAGGTTCTTCAGTTTGCTTTGATTTGTAAAGATCATAAGAGAAAATTGTAGGATCTTCAACTAATGCTTCACATGCTTCTGTTGAGTAGCTTTGCTTATACAAACTTGCCTTAATCAAATCCTTATTAGTTTTCTTAATTTCATCTGATTCCTCATCACTACTCTCCACCACACCAAACCCTTTCTTCGTCTTAACTGTATTTTTCTGTTCTTTCTTTCCCCCAATTCTCATAGAAAACCCTTGCATTATATTATCATCATCTATCATAAAACCTACTAAAAAAACTTCATCCTATATCGTAATAATCCTAATAACTTATCCAAAAAAGTATTAATAAAATTATCAATATCCATCAACCAAATAATCAAAAACTTAATCCCCAAACAAAAAAGCTCATTAAAATTTCTCTATATCACACATAAACTTAAAATCAAAACAACTTATTTCACAAACAAATTTCTTTTAAATATTAACAGAAAAGCCTTTCAATACAACTTATTAGATATATAATTATTATGTAAGTATTTGTTAAATAAAACTAACTAGCTCAATATCAAAAGTCAAATTAGCATTTTGTGGTACAAGACCCTGTATACCTTTAAGCCCATAAGCCATGTCAGGAGTAGTTTTCAATCTAATAATCTCCCCCAAACTCATTTCAGCCACAACCTGATCCCAAGCTTTAATCACTTCACCATCTCCTAAAACAAAGCTAAAAGGTCGAGAATCATCTCTGCTAGAAGAGATTTTATTCCCATTTTCCAAAAATGTGTCAAAGTGGACTCTTACAACTTGCCCATTTTTTGGAAAATTCACCCCATCTCCTTCTCTTATCTTCAAAACTTGGATACCCATTTTATATATAAATCTTAGAGCATTTTATATCATAAGCTAAACATAAGAAAATAGCAACTATTGGGTCAATACAATTATATTAATGTCTGGCTAATATCTTCTTAATAAATTAAATTGAATTATGTATATAAATGTTGAAGTTTTTGTCTAGGCCTGTGTCGAGTCTGCGTAAAGCTCTTGAAGACAAAATTGTGATTGATCGTGAAAGACTTACAAAACTTAAAAAAGAGCATGGAACAGTGCCAATTGATAAGATAACTTTGGATCAAATGGTTAGAGGTATGAGAAGTGTTAAGGCGCTTTTAACTGAAACCTCACGTTTAGATCCATTTAAAGGGATCCGATTTCGTGGTCTATCAATTCCTGAATGTCAGGTTCAATTGCCAGCAAAGTATCGTGAACCATTACCAGAATCTATGTTCTGGCTTTTGCTAACTGGAAATGTTCCTACACAAGAGCAAGTTGAAGAACTTAGAGGAGAACTTGCAAGTAAGGCAAAAATACCTGAAAAAGTTAAAAGTTTATTAGCAAGTTTGCCTAAGAACATGCACCCTATGACCCAATTATCTCTTGGAGTTTTAGCTTTGGGAGAAAATTCCTATTTTGATGTTGCATATAACAAAGGAATGAAAAAATCAGAATATTGGAAACCAATGCTTGAAGATTCTATTAATTTAGTTGCTAAAGTTCCAACAATAGCTGCTACAATATATAGGAATGTGTATAAGGATGGAAAAACTATTGAACCAAGAGAAGATCTTGACTGGGCTGAAAACTACTCACGCATGCTCGGCTGGGAAGACACCAACTTCTTTGAAATGATGCGTTTAAACCTCTGCCTTCACTGTGATCATGAAGGAGGCAACGTTAGTAGCCATGCCGCACACTTAGTCGGTTCCGCTCTTTCCGACGCTTACAAATCATATTCAGCCGGGTTAAATGGTTTAGCTGGTCCTCTTCATGGTTTAGCAAATCAAGAATGCCTAAAATGGTTATTAGACCTTCGTCAAATAGTAGGAGACGACCCAACAGAAGCAGCAGTAGAAGTTTATGTTAGACAAAATTTAAGAGATGGGAAAATCATCCCAGGCTATGGTCATCCAGTACTTAGACAAACAGATCCAAGATTTATTGCAATGTTGGATTTCGCTAATAAAGTTATTGAAGACTGTCCAACATTGAAAGCTGTAGAAATTTGTTATAAGGTTGTCCCAAAAATCCTTAAGGATATTGGGGATATTAAAAACCCATATCCTAATGTTAATGCTATTATGGGAGCGGTGATGTATTATTATGGGCTTAGTGAGTTAGAATTTTATACAGCGGTTTTCGGAGTTTCAAGATCTTTAGGAATTGCTGCGAATATGGTGTGGGATAGAGCGTTAGGACTTCCTATTGAAAGACCAGGAAGTTTGACTTTGGAGAATCTTGAGGAAATAGGCCAGAAAAGTAGTTAAATATTCTTTAATATTTAGTAGGGTTGGAATTTATTAGGTTTTTATTTTTTTTATTGTGTGGAGGAAGATATGGATGCAGATGGTGTGGGTTTATGGTATGGGAATGTAGATTTTAGTGTTTTGGTAAAGGATATATTTTATTAACAAAAGGATACTAGAAAAAATATAAAATGAATATGATTATGTATAGGAACAAATTAGATTTAAACTCTTTTTTTGTTTACAAACACAGAAGTTTGTATGTCTGATCACACTTTATTTAAACTATACAAAATCATAAATATAATTTAATCTTAGCATATACCCTTAATTACTATATAAAAATAAACTACAAACCTTTATATAATAAATTCATCCCATACAAAACAAGAATAAAATGTTTAAGTTTTCCCACAAACATAAAACCATAAAAAACCACTCATCGATATTTAGTCTAAAATAATATAAAAAACTAATGCAAAATGTTTGAAAAAAATCAGAATTCGTTAAGTTAATAAATGGAAGACCTTTACTGCGGGTTCTGCAAGTCCGTACCGAAATTCCCCATAATCCTCCCTTGCTGCTTAAAAACTATCTGTAAAGAGCATAAATCCTCCCAATGCATCTTTTGTTCATCAGATCTTTCAAACACACCAATTCAACCTAACAATGTCCTCTTACATTATTTCAACTCTAAAATCTCAGGCAATTGTGATAGATGTGAAGAACTCCCAAGCACAATCAGTTGTCATAACTGTAAAGCCTCCCTTTGTAAAGAATGTTCATCTTTCTTACATAGCAAAGGTATCTACACAAGGCATATTTTATCAAATTGTTCACAATTAATCAACAATGCTGATAGCTTAGAAATATGCACAACACATAAATTGCCTTTGAAATTTTTCTGTGAAAAAGATTGGCAAGCCTTATGTCGAAGATGTAAAGAAAGTCATAGTACTCATGGACCTTTAAATATTGAAGTTGCAGTTGCTGATATTTTAAATGAAATAAACACTAAAGATGAAAGCCTTGGGAAGTATTTGAAAGAGACAGAAAAGGAGATAAATAAATGTAAACAAGCACTTGATGGTGTGTGCGATATATATGATAACAGTAAAAATATGATAGTTTCGAAGTTTAAAACTTTGAAACAGGTGTTACAATGGAAAGAAGAAGAACTTCTTGGGGAGGTTGAAGTGATTTTTTCTAGGAAGAAAATGGAGATTGACTATTTTTTAGAAAGTTTGAATAAAAATGCGAAAATGATCAGAGAAAGTATAGGGTTTATTGATGTGGTAAAAAAACTACAACCAAGTATTGTTTTGTCACAATTGAAGTATATAAATCATATTATTGATCAAGCTTTAGAAATTGAAAATATACAGGCTAATATCAGTAAATCAGAATCCCCAGGGAAATTAGAAACAACTGCTTTGCAAAATGCTATTGAATCCTTGTGTCTAATTGATGGAACTTTATCTATAAACACTTCAATCAGTAATACTAACATCCCTTCATCTTTGAGTTCAATAATAAAATCCCCACCTTTGGCTATAAAGGGTAACCACGAAAAACAAATAACCCCTATAAAATCTAGAAGTAATTCTAGGGATTCAAGTTATTTGATTACTAATCTTGAAGATAATCCTTTAGAAACTAGAGTATTTAAAAAAAAACTTCAAAGTTCAACAGCAATACAAGTATCTTGGAACCATCCAATAAAAAGTTTTCAAGGATTAATCTATTGTTTAGAATATGGTGTTGGGACAAAATTAAACAGTATTGAACAATTTAGACAAGTATATAAAGGTACAGCTCATACATGTATTATAACAGATTTATTACCTAAAACATCATATAGATTTAGAGTATCTCCACAAATAGGAGAAACTAAAGGCGATTGGAGTGAAATAATAACAGTGACAACCCATGATACACAGAAAATTGATATAAACTCTTTTGGTGCACATGCTAATATAGTTACTAGAGCACAAGAAAAATATATACAATTCGATAAACCTGGGATTGTTTTTGGCATTAATAGCTATAGTTTTGGGAAATATTGTTGGGAAGTTAAGATTTTGAGTAATAGTTTATATGCTGCAGATGGGAATCTTATAAGAATTGGGGTTAGTGGGATAAAAAGTAAAATTGTTTATGGAAGTGATATTGAATATCAGAGTGGAAGAGGTGCGGTTAAGGTGAGGGTTATTGTTGATATTGAATCTGGGACTATGATTGTGATTAATAGTAATAATCCACAGAATGAAGTTACATTGAATTTACCTGAAGGACCTATTGTCCCTGCTATACAGTATAAGCCATCGAAAAATAGTACTGCGCCATTGAGGATGTCGGTGGACTTTGATCTGTAATTATTAAATATATTATTAGTTTTTTGGTTTTATTAGGATGCTTAAATTATGTAGAATTGACTTATTATATGGATGTAGAGATTTTATTAGTGAAGAATAATATTATTTTTAATTATATGAAATTTATTGTTGGGAAAATTGTAATATAAAATTCGATTAAAGCAGAGTAATTTTTAGATATAAATCTATCTATAATTAATTTTTTAAAAACATTTAGATAATTCTCATGTAAATTGTAATTAGATATACGCATCTTTAAAGCTAATTACTATGTTATATTTATAAACTAAGCCGCTAATTCAACTCAATAGGCTGAGAAGAGCTTCCAGACCGCAAAATCCCAGCTAACTCTATATCTTTTTCAATCTTCGCTTTTTCTTCTTTAAAATCCAAAATACAACTCGAATGCTCATATTTCCCCACAAACTCATTATACAACTCGACAAATTTCTTTAAATCTTCAATCAAGTTTCTATAAGCTTTTTCCAAACTTTCTGTCCAAGAACCTGCTATTTTAATCATCTTACAAAAACTTCTTTTCGATTTATTATAAACATTATATGCTTCTTTTTTCTTATTGCTTTCAAAAAACTGAACAATATGTTTTTCTAAATAAGCTACTGAGAAATTCATTAATTTACTTAACTCTTGAAAAATTTTAGCTTTGTTATACTGTGAATTTTGATCCAAATAATCTGATATATCTTTTAATATTAATGTAGCTTGTTTAGGTATAGTTTTAGCTTTATGTTTTAAATACAATTCTCGTAATGAATTGATTTTATCATCAAGTTCTGAACAAGATGTTCCATAAGAGCTTCTAACACGTTTAAGTTTGTTTTTATTAGAATAATCTTTAGCTTGAAGTACGTAGAAACCTTCGTTTATAGCAACACTGAAATCTTCAGAATCTAAAGATGTGGATTTACTTTCAGAGTCGATAAAAGAACTTAAGTTTGATTGAGTTTCAGTTTCATCATCGCTTTGGAATGTGTACTTTTTTGTGCAGTATCCAAGTGTATCCCCGCGCTTTATTATCTCATCAAGAAAACCTCTATAGCTAACTGAGGAGTATTCGGATTCAAAGTCGTCTGAACTTAAACCTTGATCTTTATATCTTGAGTCTAGTAAGTCAGCGTAGGAGATTTCTTTGGTTTCAGGTAAATTTATATAGAATTTATTCTGATTTGCGGTTTGACTCATTTTTTATTTAATTTAAAAGTTCTTGTTTAGATGAACAAATAATCAATAATATCTCAGCATAGTAATTTCAAAAATTATGACCCTCTAAAAAATAACACAAAAATCTGATGTTGGTAATAATTAATTGTCTATGCCATTATAAAACTAGTAATCTAATTAAAAACTATAATAAATTTAGAGTGATTTTCATGTATAACAAGCTATTCTAGAAGCTGAGTTAGAAGTTTTGGAGGAAGAGTGGAATAGAAAAGTTAATGAAATACTAGAGTTAGGGTTATTGAATAGGATAAAATATAATTTGATGTTTTTATTGTCTTAGAAGGTTAAGATATCTGATGGGTTTTGTTTTGATAAAGATTTTCCCATGAAAATTTTTATTTGATTTTGTTGAGTCATTTTAGGAAAATTTGTGTTTTTTCATTAGGAAGCTACTAGAAAACTCTGATTTTCACTATTTTGATAGTTCATATGCAAAGTTTTTATATAGAATGATTTCTGTATAGAAGGTATATTAAGAAAACATCTAAAGCTTATAGGATACTTTATCTGAAATGAAACATAGGCTTTTGTGCTATCATAAAGTATGCTAATGTTTGAATTCTGGTAATTCGATGATATGAATAGATAAAAAAAAAGTCCTAGACGAAATAATTTCAATTGAGATTAAGTAGCTTTAGATGTGTATAGATGATGAATAGGTATAAGAAGCTATTTCTAAAGGTTAGTAATATATTATTTTATCAGTGAGAATAGGTCATCATAGTCAGACCCGAAAGATGTAACATCATGTGTATTTATATCAGCCCATTTATATTATAATCTAATTCAGACCCGAAAGATGTAACATCATGTATATTTATATCAGCCCATTTATATTATAATCTAATTTATTATCCATATTTCTTACGCTTATTTTACCATATTGCAAGATAAAAATCATCGTTAAAGAGATATATAGTTTTCAAAAATCAGAGTTTTTTCTATTTTCACTATATACCATTTTAATTTCAGTTGCTTAAATTAACTACACGACAATAAAAATTTTGCATTAAAAAATCTGATTGTCAAATTCAACTGATAGTTATTCCTTTTCCTCTCAATATAAAATATCTGAAAGACTATCTTATTTTTAGCTTTGACTTATAGCTATTAGAATACTCATGGCTGATCAAGATTAAGTCTTATTTAATTGGTAGGTTGGTTTATAATAGTATCGTAAATTATATATTTCACATAGTATTAAAAACTTTATTATCACTAAATATCTATAAAAGGCAACTACAAATCAAAAACAAATTATTACCTTTAATTATATATTTTATTACTGGAAAATATATAAATTTTATAACCAAAGGAAAAGTTTACAAATAAAAATTCTAAAGACATATTCCATTTAAATTCACTGTTACTATTAATAAGTTTAATAATTTCTTTAGTATTTTTTCTATCAAATCTTCTATCTCTCATTTATATGTTTCAAGTGCTCATCTTCTCTTCCCTCTATTTCAATGATTATATTAAATCTTCACAGATTTTTAAATTTTGAAATTATCTTTTTATCCAACCAACTATAATATTAATTTCTTTAGTTTTTTTTTCATAGTATGAAATTCAAAAATTTCATCATCATTTATCAGTTTAAACATATAATTCTTAGGCATATGTCATACCGATTTATTTTCATTTCGATCTTATATATACATCAGTTCAAATTGCTATAATAATTAGATTCTTTCTCTTAACATTTTGGTGAGAATAAATTTCACCTATTAATTGGTTTGCATTTAATACTGTTACGGTATACTATTGTGTGTTTTCATTCAATCTTCAAATTTTCTATGAGTTAGACGTAATAAATCATTTGGGATATTTAATTTGCACAGTTAAGTTTGAAATTTTACGTTAATTTAAAATTCAAGTCATCTTCAATTTTAACGACTATACGATTTACGCAAGAAGTCATGAATCTTGAATTGTATTCTTTATTTATTACTTCTCTTGCATCATAAATTGATAATGTTTTATCTTTTAAACTTCTGTAGCCCTTGAAGCATTTTGAAAAAATTCAATCTGAAAATTTAGTTTATATATTTATTAAATTAAAGTTCTTTGCTTAAAATGATTTAATTAAGAGCTTAGGGTTATAGGCTTAGAGTAGAAGCTTAACTCTAGCTTAAAATATGACCCTTCTGCTTATAAAATAAAGTCTTTGTAGTGGATTATTTTGAAGAATCCTCTACTAAAATATAAATCCACAAAATATTCCACTTTCACAACTTTATAATCTAAATCATTTTCTCATTATAAAATATAAACATCTATCCATCAAAAAAATCATTAATATCAATAGTTTAAATCTTATTACATCCTACAATATACTTATTATTTTCAATAAAAATGGATAAGTTGAATAAAGAGCTCAAAGCAAGACTAAGTTGTACTGAGTTAGAGTTAGCAAGAATGCAACTTGAAGTAGATTCATTTGATGTGACTAAAAAGAAAATGAAAGAAGAAATAAACAATTTGAAAGCTATAAACGAAAGAAATGAAATTAAAATCAAAGAATTAACATACACTGTAAATAACCTCAACAAACAGCTCGCAGATATAGGCAAAACATCTGAAAAAACAAACAAAGACCAGCAAAAAACTCTTGAAAGTCTAAAATCTTCATTATCTCAAGTAGAATCCCTTGTTTCCTACAGAAGCACTACCTGTAAAAAACACTTAACAAAAATGACCCGGACAATAAACACTTTTTCCCAAAACTTTAATGATACAACACCTCAAATCAAAACCCTTATTAAAAAATTTACCAAAGATTTAACAGCATCAATAGAAGAAATTGGAAAAATAGTTTCTTCTGGGACAAAAAATGATGACTTTGAAGAGGATTTAAAAGAAAGTTTACGAGAAAAAGATAATACTATAGAAGAATATAGAAAAACTCTTGAAACTATGCGTGAAAAAATGCTTTTAATGAGAGAAAAAGTTAGGGAAGCAGAGGTTTCACAGAGTAAAAAAGGAAATGCTGATAGTGAAAAGAGAATAAAATTTTTGTTACAAGAAAAAGAGGATTTAAAAAAACAAGTTCAAGATTTGGAAGAGAGTTTAAGAGAACAGTCTGCTTTTGTGACTAGTTTAAAAGAAGCTATGAATACTGTTCAAGAAGATAATAATAGTGATATTGATGATGAAATTGCTTTAGTCGATCAGGAAATTCTTGAACTTCAACAATCGCTTGAAAGAGCTTTAACAAATTAAATAGTTTAAGATTTTAATCATAAATGTCATCTCCCCAGCCTTTTATTTCTTCAAAGTCTTTATATTCTTTATTTTTTTGTCTTGGTTTTAAAGTACTTGATTTTCTACTTCTTGTTTTTATGATAATTTTAGGTCTTTGAGGTTTGTTATCTATAGATTTCATTGAATTCTGAACACTTGGAGTTTTTGATCTTAGGATTTCTGTTGTCTCTGGCTTTGGTATAGCAATAATTGATCTCTCAGGTAAGATTTGCTTTATAGATTCTACTTTAGGCGATTCTATTTTTTGTGGTTCAGTTTTAGATGATTTTATTGCACTTACAGGACGGGATCTATTCCGACAAAGTTTATGAACAAAATAGAGTTCTTCTTTAAAACCTAAAATAGGTTTTTTAAGAGCTCTGTAATGAGAGTTTTTTTTACTGACAAGTCCTTGTCGCCGACTTTCGAATATATCGAAACTTTTTCGCATTTTAAAGTTAGAGATGTCAGGTGGCTTATTTAGCAAGCAGGCTAACGTAGCTCTATCTGATGATTTTTGCATATTTTTTACAATTGTTTATTGTTTCCTCATTCGAAAACTATTGATCATTAGGACAAATTAAATTAAATACAATCTTGCAAATAAATTACTAATGAAAGGTAAAAAAAGGGTTGAATTTGTGATATATGGTTTGCATCCAGCTTTATTCTGCAGTGAAGTCGACAATTATTTTATATGCCCAATCTGTTATTTTGTTGCAAGTGATCCTGTTTCATGCAAAACCTGCGAACAAATTTATTGTGAAGGATGCATTGACAGGTATAGTAAAATCAAAGAAAATAAGTGTAGAGTTTGTAAGTTTGATCTTGAAATAACCCCTCTTCGTAAATTCCCACGAAAAGTCTATGAAAGTTTTTTCTTATACTGTCCGAATTTTAACTATGGTTGCCGGTTTGAAGGTGGAATAAAAGAGATTCATGAACATAAAAGTGTATGTGATTTTAAAAAACTAAATTGTGCAAATCCTTTATGTGCGCATAATTTCTTAGCTAAAGATCGACCTATTCCTGATTCTGATGTTTGTTCAATACAGTGTTTAGATACTTTTCGATTATCAGAAATGCTGGGAAAGACCGACCGGGTTGAAATTTCAAAATTCTTTTGGAAGTGTTTACAAAACCATAGAGAACATTATGAAGAGACTATAGAAAAAGAGTTTTTAGATATAACATCAGGTAAAAATACAGTGAAAACTGAGATGGAAGGAGAACTTAAAGAACTTGAAGATTATTTTGAAGATGTTAAATGGCATATTCATCTTGGAAAATATGTAAATGAGTCTTGGACATGTTGTCAGGAAAAGAAAGATGCAATTGGTTGCTCTTTATTACAAAGGCCATAAGTTGCATGATTTCAAATAGAGTATTTCTCAATAAGCTTAAAAAAAAAAAACTTAAAAAAAAATCCTATTTTTATCTAGCACATCTATTTGAATTATCATAAATTACTAAAGCCCAGCCCTCCATGTAGGAATCGCTCTTGTAGGTCTATGTACCAACATTCCCCCAAATGTATTAGGCCTAGATTTACTAGTATCATTTTCTATAGCTTCTTTTCTTTTAGCAAAAGATACAGTTTCTTGAGTAAGTTTTGAATCAACATGCGACCATTGAGCTTGATTTTTAAGTTTACTCAAAGTCTCTTGTTTAACTTTATCTTCTTGAGCCCGCATATTTGCTAAAGTTCTCATGCGTTTTTGCTCAACCAACCGATCTTCTCTTTCCTTAAGCCTAAGTTTATCTTCATCAGAAAGCTCAACTGCAGATTTTCTTTTCACATAATCAGATATAAGCTTTGATTTAGCTTTTTCAAACTCTTTCTTTTCTTTGTATTCCAAAACCATTTGTCTCTTATCCTCAAGTTCATTTTTCTTTCTCAGTTCTTCTTCTTTCTTCCTAAGTTCTTCAAGTTTTTTCTGTTTCTGGTCCTCTTCTTTAGCTTTTTCCCTTTTATTCCTCCAATCTTCCAATTTTTCTTTTGCTTGAACTGCACTTTGTGGCCGAGGTTTAGTTTTAATAATTTGTACTTCTTCAACATCATCAGTTGATTTCATTTTTGTCTTTTCCTCTCTCCATTTATTCAAAATTTCTTTTTTCTTCTCATTTAAGCATACCCAATTTTCATATTTTACCACATGTTCTCTTATATCTTCAATATCATGTAAAGGTAAAGCATTAGCCGCAGCTTGTATAAAAGCAGGTGTAGCTTTTGTTTTATGTTTATGCCATAATCTTAGAAATTCAGTATGATCAATTTCATCCCAAGTTAAATATTGACCTCCTGTTTCTTGTATTTCTTTATCAATATTCATAAGTTCTTGTTTTAATGGAGGGAGACCTTGTGGATCGATAATACTTTTTATTGTTGGTTTAGTGGATTTTGGAACTTCGTTTTCCCATTGAGAGAATTTTGTAGAGTAATAGTCTAGTTCGTTTTGGAGGATTTTTTCAGATTGCATAAGTTCTTCGTATTCTGAACGGGATTTGTCTTTGAATTCAAGGATTTCTTTATTGACTAGATCTGCAGCTTTTTGTAAGGTTGAGACTGTGTAGTCGTAGTCACTACTGATACCTTGACTTTTTGTAGACTCAACAAAGGTCTTGAGTTTTTTCGATACCTCACCTACTTGCTTTTTTATACGTGAAAGGCCGGAAAAAAACACCCGGCTAATAGAATCGTATTTTTGAATTAGTTCCTTATCTGTTTCGTCGATATCAGCGATTTCTTCTCTGAGAAGGGGTTTAACTGTTACGAAAAGCCTTTCTTTGTCTTTACTTAGTAAGTCGTGCTCTTTTTTGATTTTTAAGGAGGTTTTAATGAAATCTTTTCCTTCCATTTATATGGAAATGATGGAGTTTTTTGGAGGATTGAATATAAGGTGTTGACGATTGGGGCTTTGCTAGGGTTAGGAAGAATTGGAGTTTTAGATTTTCTAGTAGTTAATATCATGTATTTTTTCACAATTAAGGTAGTGAAAAGATGGTAGTAAGGTGATGAAGAATGGTGAATATGATTATTTATTTTGATCGCCTATCTTAACAGACTATTATGTAACTTTGAGACAAGGATATGATACTTTCAATTATACAACGATGTGGTTTAGATTATGAGATAGTTGACTATTATATAACATCAAATTCCTAACAATATATATCGTTAAAAGAATTTACACTCACTGAAAAATCATCTACCTCAACCTAGAATTGCAAATACATATAATTAAGAAATATAATCAACGAGTAGATTAACAATATATATAAGTGAACATTCTGATTTGCAAGTTAGAATTAATCATAAATATGGATAAGAAATTTACCAACATAAAATATTTTTTTGATATATATGATAAACAACACTTACTCTTTTCAAAATCTCATCATAGCACATTCCAATTAAACCCTCTCACTTTCCCAATTTTGTATATATACCCATACAAAACCCCCCAAATTTCACCATTACTCATTACAATATTTTCAGCATAACCTCAAGAAGCCGTTCCATTTAAAATAGCATACTTAAAGATTGATACTACGCACCCAAAACCCGTTGATATAGAAAATATTCTCCAAATCATATGGGTATAAAGTCCTCAAATCAACTCCTTTATTAAACCCAGGGAAGTCCTTGTTAAAACGTGAATCCCCACATGCTGTACATGTGCATATATCAAGACAAATCGGGCAATTTTCAAGGTTTTTATAATAAATCTCCGTGCACAAATAACATATGAAATTTTTGCATTTATCACAAAATGAATATTTGCCTGTATTTATACGTTTATTGCACTGGTGGCATATATGCGATTCTGATGGAATTGTTTCTAGGAACTTTTTTGATTTAGCATCAGTAGCTTCTCTTCGGCAATCCTTACATGCACATGTTTTGTTGCATATAAAACATTCCCAATCTAAGCCAATTTCGCTAATTTCTGTCTTGTAGCGATATTTTAAACATCTTGAACAGAAACTTTTATCGCATGAATTGCAAGACTTGTAACGATCGTAGGATACTAAATTTCCGCACCTGTGGCAAATTTTATCACTTTTACGCATTTTGCTCACTTGGCACTCGGTCAAGCTACAGCAGTTGTCTTCGATGTTGACTTTGTGTAATCTGCCACATTTTGAGTGAAAGGTTCTTTTGCAGAGGGAACATGTTTCAAGTTTTCTTCCGGTTTTCTGGCAGAAGATACATTTCACCATAATATTATAATTGGGTCTTTTGAAATTTTAATTAAGTCGTCTGACAATTGTCTTTTCATTATTTAGAATTTTATAAGCATAGGGCATAGTAGATAATATTTGCAATGATATTCGTTTGTTTCTTCAAGATCTTTAAATTTTTTTCCTCCTGCAAAAAGATCAATTTTTGTTCCTTTTTAATTATCTGCTTAAATTAATAATTTTATATTAACTTCTTAGAATATCTTTAATAATGACTAGCATTTTAAAAGTTTAATTTCCGAATTAGTTCTCATAAACTTTTGGTTTAGTTGTTAATATTTAGTAACAATTTTCATTGATAAGAAAATGTATGGAAATTTAAGTTAGTTCTAATATGTTATTTATAGAAATCAAGAAATTGAATTAAAAGATAAAATCAATGATCTCTAATTAAATAAAGTAAAAACCCATGAAAATAAGATACAGAAAAACTTTAACACCCAAGCTTGAATTGGTTTTTATAGATTTGGCTAAAGATCCAGAGATTTTTAATGGGTTGAATATAAGGGTTTTATAATATTACAATTGTCATGTTTTTGTACTTTTGAGTTGTGTATGACGGTAAGGGTAGTTAAGTAATTAAATATTTTAAGGAATATAGTAGATACCAAACATAATGGGCTGTTGTGAAAGTAAGAATTTGAGTAATAGAGATAGACATGATGTAAAAAGACTGGAAGAAGCGATCATGTTTGGTGATAATAAGAGAGTGATTCACTTTCTAAATAGAATGTCAGAAATCAGCCCTACAGGTATTGACATAAACGATTTCACATTCTATTCAGGGAAGATAACCTTGAATATCCCAGGATTTTGTATCCTTCATGGGAAACACGAACTTTTTCAAGAGCTTTATGAAAATTATTTCATATCTATTCATAAACTTGAAGAGAATTTCGGCAAATACGGCTTATCAGCTTTGACTATTTTATGTTCAAAAGGATACTATGATTTACTTAAATATTATTTGCCCTTGTCATTGTCTATAGATCCGAGTATTTACTTAAATTCTTATAGCTTATCAGCATTGAATCTACCTTTACCTAATGAGAAATATGAGAAAATTACTTATACACCAATCCAACTTGCTTGCTTTTATGGGCACATAAATTGTGTGAAAACCATTCTAGATTATTTCCATGATAGTGATATACCTTGGTGGATGAGTATAAACTATCCAGATACCACAACCGGAGAAAATTGTGCACTTATCTCCTGCCGAGGGGGTAATTTTCCCATAATTAAATACCTCTACACTCACTGTGATGCCGATTACAAACAACTCAGTGCCACCAACGAAAACGCCTTACAACTTTTTCTCTCCTCATCTAAATCCCATAAAACCCCTGATATCCTAAAAATAGTATGGTACCTTCTAGACATGGTAAAAATAGATCTTAACCACAATATCGAAAAAACCCTTTCCATATGCCAAAACAAAGAAGCATACAACTACATAAAATCCAAACATCAAGCCGAAACCCAAATTTTCTTCGACAAACTTTCCTCAGAAAAAACAAGAATTTCTCAATCATCCCTTTCATTAAACTCAATATTCTTCAATACAAGTTCAATATCCTCATTCCACTGTGGCGAAATAAGTGATTCAGATAGTTTCTTACGTAATTAAAACTAATAATATTAACCATGTTTTGCTTAGAAATCATAATAAAATCTAGCCACAAATATAAATGAAAGTATTAGTAGCAGACCTTTTCAGCCAAGCAGCCCTAGACGAAATGTCTAACGCTGGTATCCAAGTTATATACAACCATGCGTTAAATGGAGATTCCCTTAAAGCAGTATTACAATCAGAAGCCCCAGAAGTCTTAGTTGTGAGATCAACAAAAGTCACAGGGGATATGATTACAAGTAGTCCATCTTTGGAATTCATAATTCGTGCTGGAGCTGGTGTTGATAATATTGATTGTGTAGCAGCAAGCAAGAATAGTATTTTTGTCGCTAATTGTCCAGGCAAAAACTCTGTGGCTGTTGCCGAATTAGTCATGGGACATATTCTGTCTGTAGACAGAAGGCTACCAGAAAATTATGCTTTACTCAAACAAGGCAAATGGAACAAAGGAGCTTTTTCTGAATGCACAGGTATCAAAGGACGTAAAATAGGTATTATTGGTCTTGGAGCTATAGGTAAAGAAGTATCTGTAAGGGCAAAAAGCTTTGGACTTGAAGTATGTGGAACAGATCCATTTGTATCAGCAGCTCAAGCTCATGCTTTAGGTATTGAGTACTTTAATACAATAGAAGAAGTAGCTAGAGTTAGTGACATTATAACATTCCATGTCCCATCAACTCCACAGACAAAAGGGATGATAAATTCAGCATTTCTTGCTTTATGTAAAGAAAATGTTGTTATTATCAATACATCAAGAGGAGATTTAGCTAATGAAGCTGAATTACTTAGAGAACTTGAAGCTAGACCTGGTTTTTGGTATGCTTGTGATGTATATCTTGGTGAACCAGCTGCTAAAGAATGTGATTTTGTTCATGCTTTAGCTCAACATCCTAAAGTTTATGGAAGTCATCATATTGGTGCTTCAACAAAACAAGCAGAGACAGCGATTGGATTAGAAGCTTTGAGGATGATACTTCAATATTCAAAGACTAGAAAAGTTGATGCAGGGAATTTGGTTAATATGCAAACTGCGACTAAAGCTAAATTCTCAGTTAATGTTAGACATCATGGACAAGCACTTGCTGGACTATTGACTAGTTTAGTTGAATGTGGGTGTAAAGTACAAGAAATCGAGAATAAAGCTTTTAAAGATGGAGCAGCTTTTACGGCAACTGTGTATTTGGATTGTGACAATTTAGAATGTTTACAAGGAATTGTTGCTGGACTTAATGGCAAAGAAGGGGTTATTCATGCGAATTTAGTGCATTTAGGATAATTAATCAAAAAGAATTACATAATTTTTGGATTGTTGGAAATAATTAGAAATTTTAGGGTTATGGTATTTTGTAATTATAAATATTTTGACAAATTAACCTTTAGATTATCCTATCTTAATATAATCTCTTAATCAAACCTTAACCCATTATTGCTAAATTACTATAAAATCTCAAAATCCCTAACACACTCCTCCTTCTTCTAATCTATATCTCATTCTTCATACAAAAATCAGTCAAATCTTTCATTATAATAAAACTCATATTATTAAATAATCTATTCAGACTTATTTTTTTTTGAATTTCTCGCTCTCACATACAAATTCTCAATAATCAAAGGCTTAACATCAGGCATATCACACTCTATAGCCATTATAAAACTTTCTTTAACATAATGCGAACTAACTTCATTTATTACTATATTTGCAAACACAACATATCCATTCTGATCCATAAGCCCTTCTAATGTTCCTCTAAGAATTTTCTTTGATGCTATATTAAGTTTTAGAAGCTTAGGTGGGTTATCATTTGTATATAACTTGATTTTAAACATATCTTGAATTATAACTTTATTATTGTCCTCATCAACAACCTGAATTGTTAGTGAAAAACCTTTTTCTTTATAGATTTCTGTGAGTTCTGAGGAAGTTAAGACTATTCGATTTTTGTAGGAGTTTTTATCGTAAAAAGGATGAGGACTTACTGTTGTCTGAGGAATTGAAGAAAGTACGGTTTGGATGTCTTCTGCTTTTGAAATAAGGGCTTGGGTTGTGTGAAAAATGCTGTTTAGTAAGGGCTGACGAAGTAGTATTGAAGATATTAAAGATTCAGTGATTGTGTGAATTGATGGGACTACTTGAGGCAGAGTTTTTGAATAATATTCAATGCAATCGGGATGACTACAGGGCTTCTTGGCTTGGCCAAGTAAACACATTTTATATACATCACTAATGATTGTGGCTATCAATTATTTCACATAAAGCCTATAAAAGTTTATGTACTCACATAGTGAAAAGGATGTATTTAGAAGGAAAAAATACTCTTATCTTGTAATATCTTAACGAAAATAACTTTTTTATCATGACTAAGAAAAACCAGTATCTGCCTTCTTAGTTACATTTTCTTATTCACTTTTTTATGACTTTTTCTTGTGCTTCGATTCAATAATATCGCAAGTGTTGGTTTTTTTGATAAATTTCATAGTTTTGACTTTAGGATGAGAAAGCTAAGGAAATAAAATAAAATCCAAAAAACTACTGATTTTTNATGAGAAAGCTAAGGAAATAAAATAAAATCCAAAAAACTACTGATTTTTATATAGGAAATATATACTTTTGTTATGAGATGATGGGATATTTCTCATAAGATTTTGTTGAGGTTTAGTATTTAAGTTGTTGGGAATGATAAAAATAATTATAAACGTATTAGAAGGATTTTTTATAATATGGCTTTGATTGATGAAGTTTTTAATTTTGCTTTGAGTTGGGATAAGAGAAATATTTTTTTTTTATGTGGAAGATAATGGGTTTAGAATGTAGTAAGTGAATTATGTATTCATGGTCGAAGGGTTTTTTGGTTATGGATTATGAGATTTGTCTGGTTGATAAAAAAAAATATTAAGAGATGTGGTGGGATGAAGTGTGATATATTTTTTTAGATTTATTTTTGGTTGTTGCATACAATGACTAAGGGGATAAATTAGTGGAATAAAGGATAAAATAATCATTTTATTACTTTTTCGATTTAATTTTATAAAAAATGAATGCTTTGATATAAAGTTTTATATTACTAAAAAGATAGTAATTTCCCAGTATTGACTAAACAGCTTCTAAATATTTTATCATTTTTTATATTAAACCCTGCTATTACACTAAAAAGCTCTATCAATATTAAAATCTGAAACTTAACTTACTATATTTATTTATACAAAAAAACCAACAGCAATAGCATTTCTTAAAAACAATCATCCTATATCAAACTTTATAAACTCATCAAATTTAATCCAAATAAAATTACCCCAAAAAAATTAAAAAAATTAGGATCCTAAACCTAAACTAAAAAAATATCTAAAAATCTCAACACCTCTCCAAATTCCCAATAAAAATCCTAAGTTTCACTCCTCATCCACTCTTCATCCATCCTACTAAACCATCATCATCATCCAAAACCCAAATCAATTTAATCCATTATCTTAAGTAATTTTAATCATCAATATCTTGTAAAAGATCATCATCATGAATGTCTAGATTAAAAACATCCATAACCGCTTTGTTTTTCTCAAACACCAACGTAAGTTCTTCTTCTTGTCTAAGATGGTCATTAAAAACCCTCAATTTTTCCCTTATCCCTTTAATCATATCTTCCTTGATACTCAAAACAGTATCAAGTTCCCTAACATAATTATCAACATCACTTCCAGGTTTATCAACTTCTCCAAGTAACTGCATTTGATGTTTTATCATATCGACCATTTCATCAATCATTTTCCTATGAGTATTAATCAAATCTTCCTCTTCAGCTAAAATCACCCCAATAAGTTGTTCATGTTTTTCACTAAGATCTTCCATATTAGCCTGTGGAGCTTTTTTTCCCACAGTTTTAGGTGGGGCTATATAAGGGTTTTGAGCAGTATTTTTCCCTCCACTAATACCCGAGCCTATTTTGCTTTTAAACTTGTTATCATCTTTATTAGGTTTTTTAAATAAAAGCCTTGATGACTCTTCTTCATTTTTTATAGGTTTAGGTGGTGGTAAAGTTTCTTCAGTATCATCAACATTATATCTAACAACATTAGCATTTTGTCTTGGAAGCATAAGTGCATTAGCTAATTTATCTTCTCTCGGACCTTTATCCCCTTTTTTAAGTTCTTTAACCCTATCAGCATATCTTAAAGTATTAAGTGTATGTTCACAACTTAATAATCCAGGAGATACATTAGCAATCATAACAGTACGACAATTGCCTAAAAACGAATCTTTAAGTACTTGTGTGAGTTTACTACCTCTAAATGGTGTATGTCTTTTTTCTTGATCTAAAGCTCTTATACACTCTTTTAATGCTAATAAAGACTTATTGATTTCTGCACCATCCATACGGGTTTTAAAATCAGCACCACTAACATCAGCTCCTCTTTCTGATCCAGCAAGGTCGATAAATGACATTTTCCCAACAAGTTTTTTCCCTTGTTTCAAATTGATTTCAAGTATCGCATGTGATCTTGATGAATCATCATTTGCCCCAGTTTGCCCTGTAGTCCTAAATTCCATTCCTGTGCTTATAATTTTCATTAAAGCTTCAACTGTTTCTACAGGTTTGTTTTGAAGGCCTACTATATTAACTATTTGCTTAGCATCTTCACGGGCAAAAAGCTGATTGCGTTCATTAAGTAAATCATGAAGTTTGCCACAGTAGATTTCATAAAATGAGACTGTGAATTTTATATTACGGAAATATTGGTCTCGATAATAAAAAAGGTCGGTTGAAGCTAGTAAATATAAACCTGGTATCGACCCTTCTCCCATCATTGTAAATGTTTTCCCGCTACCTGTTTGTCCATATGCAAAGCAAGTTACTTTGGCTCCTTGGAAGGATGCTTGGACTATTGGTTGAATAGCTGAAACATAGAGTTCTTGATTGGTTGTATCTTCGTTGTATACACCATCAAATGTGAAATGATGCTCTTCAATAAACTTTGTTAGGTCGACTTTGAGCTTTTGTTCTCGAACTACTAAGGTATCGGATGAGGTTCGATGTAAGATATCTTGGTCACCTTTACTTATTTCTTTAGAATTTAGAGGACGCTTACGTACTATGACCTGGATCTTTTGCTCTTTGTCAACCATTTTAAAATTATTTTTAAGGTTGAGTTTGAATGACATTTTGATTAAGTTTAAGGGATGAATAAGTTGATGGATGACAGGTTGGGAGAAAAAAATTTTTGGAGTGAGTTGAGGAAATTTAGCGTGGGAGAAGACTGGAAAGGTTAGGTTGGGATTATGATTTGTTGTTTTTTTTCTATATAAGTAATCTCTATTCCTATACTAAAAATGATTTATTTTCATCTATGATAAATGCATTATTTATCTTAATTATTCGAAAAATAAACAAATAAATGGCAAGTTCTATCCTACTTCTGAATGCTAGAGGAGAAGTCCTCATATATCGTTCATACCGAGATGACGTCAGTCGGACTGAAGTTTCTCAATTTTGCACTCAGGTTGTTGCAGCAAAAGAAGCTTCGGAAAGACCAATAGTCACTTTAAATGGAGTTCACTATATCCATATAACCCAGAATACAATCACTTTAGTCGCTGCATCCGCTTCAAACGTCAACACCGCCATGATAATCCAGTTCCTCTATAAACTCATCGACCTTTTCAAAGCATATTTTAGTGGTGAGTTCGACGAAGTGTCAATAAGAAAACATTACGTACTAATCTACGAACTTCTAGACGAAATAATCGACTTCGGCTTACCTCAAATAACTGAACCTGAAGTCCTAAAGCAATTTATAACCCAAGGCGGTATAAAAAAAGATGTTAAAGAAGAGCAAATAATTGGTGCTCTCATACAAGCAACAGGAGCTACAAGTTGGAGAGCAGAAGGTATAAAATATAAAAGAAATGAAGTTTATATCGATATTGTAGAAAATGTAAATGTCCTTTTATCAAGTAAAGGTACAGTTCTTCGTAGTGATGTTTCAGGTCAAGTTGTAGTAAAAAGTCAATTAAGTTATATGCCTGAATGTAAATTTGGTATGAATGATAAACTAGCTATGGCAAGTGAGACACAAAGTATGGATAAAGGTATTTCTATTGATGACATAAAATTCCATCAATGTGTTAGACTGGGAAAATTTGATAAAGATAGGGCGATAACTTTTATACCACCTGATGGGATTTTTGAACTTATGACATATAGGGTTACTGAGAATATTAACTTACCATTTAAAATTATGCCGATATATCAGGAATATGGGAATGCGAAAATTGAAATTTCATTAAAAATCAAGTCGATGTTTGATAGGAATCTTTTTTCAACTAATGTTGTAATAAAAATTCCTATACCGAGAAATACTGGGAAAACTAATATTTTTGTTGTAACTGGTAAAGCGAAATATGAACCAGAACAAAGTGCGATTATGTGGAGAATTAGAAGGTTTCCTGGAGATTCGGAATATACTATGAGGGGAAGTGTTAATTTGGTAGCTACATCAACTGAGAAAGTTTGGAGTAAACCTCCGATTAGTATTGATTTTCAAGTACCTATGTTTACTGCATCAGGGTTGAGGGTAAGATTTTTAAGGGTAATTGAAAAAAGCAATTATAAACCGATTAAGTGGATACGATATATAACAAAAGCTGGAACTTATCAACATAGGATTTAAATTAGATTTTATTAAGTGGAAGTTTTTGTAGGTTTTGATAGAAATTAGAATGCTTTTTTTTGGATTAAAGGATTTTAAAGGTGAAGATTTTTATGGCAGATTTTTTTTTGAGTTTATATGATTAGAAATTATTTTAGATATAAGTATTGAATTTTTAATGATGAATATACTAATAACTATTGACTAATATATACTACAATATTTCAATGTTTGTCGCAATTCTTTTTTCTTTACCTTGATTAATGCAGACCTTGATACGAAATTTAAAATTAATCACTTTTTGTTTATATACATCATCCTTAAAATGTCTTAAAATAATTCCTGATAGGACCAGTTCATCCTCAACTAAAAATACATCATCACCTTCAGAAATCGTAATAAACCCATGTCTTTTTTTCAAATTGTAAAACTTTAATTTTCCTGTATAGATTTTGTCACTGATTTTTTCGTTTTGGAATTTACTTCGTTTCTCACGTTTAATAAGACCTGGTTTTAGTGGTGGAGGTTGTAAAATCACATTTGAAGTTTGCACAGGAATTCTTATAGGTTGTAATCTAGTTTCATTAGGTGTTCCAGATAAATCTGAATCAGAACTAAAATCAACCCAACGTTTTTTCTTTTCAGGAGAAGGTTTCACTTCAATTTTATCTGGAAACCCAGGTGGTGGTGGTGTAAAATGGAGTTCCTCAGGAGTGATCATTTTAACTTTTTTCAATTTTTGGAGTTCTAGATGGAACTTAGCTGGATCACTAGGTCTTGCTGATGAACTTTTTGACAACCATTTTTCAACTTTCTTTTGACTTCTTTCCCAGCTTTGAAGTTCTGAATATTGATCATATTCCTCTGGTATTGGCTCGATATCACCAAGTTGTTTAAGTTCAGAAATGGCAATTGCGCTATTGAAAAAAATATTCTTAGTCTTCCTCTTTTCTGTACAGGCTTCAATAGGTACAACTTGCTTAGGAGCGGAAAAGGAAGTCTTGATTTTCATTTTCAATTTATATTAATAGACAAAATTCATTTTAATTTTCGGGTTTTATGTTTAGATTAATAGGTATTATATATTGAATATTGAGTTTAAGTTATTTTTAAATGATATTAGTAGGATAATGATAATAAGATAATATTTTAGGTAGACTAAAGGTGAAAGGATTTTAGTATATCTATCATACTTAAAAACCTCTCAAATTAAATAAAAATCATAACCAAAAATCTTCAGTAATCCAAAACCAATCCTCTTCTTTCCTACTCCAAAAAAAATCAACCCAACATAAACTATTCTATAAAAAAAACATTACTTAATCTTCAAGAAGCTTAATTTTATATTCTGCCCAAGAATAAAGCTGTATAACTTTTTCAGCATGTCTAACTGAAGTTTGATTAACAGTCCAGCATCCATAAATATAACTCGAGTATATATTCCGTGCTTCCTGAATATAAGCTTGACATTGTGATAAAGTATTCAATGAGTATTCCTCACGATTTATAGACTCTTTTATATCATTAAACTCTTTCATCAAATTATCCATTCTAAACCTATACCCAGCAAGAACCCAGAAATTCACATCACGTATATTTTTTCTTAACAAAGAATCATTAGTTTTAAACAACTCATATATCAATAATCCATTAAAATTATAAAACCCATCATGTCTATTACTATCAATAGTTTGTGCATTTATAACTTTTACTATAAAACTTGATATTGTTTCCCATTTATCATTATCTTCTTTATCAACAAACCCAAAAAACAAACTTATAGCTAAAAGGAATTCGAAATCCTGATCTTTTATAAACTGTCTTTCATATAAAACCATTGCACTTGATAAATATTCACAAAATTCACACATAGATACTTCAGTTTCTATAGTAATTTCTTCTAATTCTAAATCAATTTCGAAGTTTTGTATAGTAAATAGAAGTTTATTTGTTATAACCATTTTTTTTTTTATTGTGTTTATGACTATAGACTCAACTTGCTCGATTATTTTACTGTATAAATTGATTATGTTTTTAGCTAAAATATTTCGGAATATCGAGATGAGATTTAATATTGGCATACTTGGATCTTCTTCAATAAATGTTGGAAGCTCTCGGCATGGAATATCTGATGACATGTATCTTGTGTATATATATGTAAGCTCTTTGTATATATAAAACCCTGAGAAACTTTTGTTTGTTAGTAAGTTTTTAAGATCTTCGAAGTAGGATTGATCGAGTGGATTCAAGGCTTTGATTAAGGTGGAGTAGAGAGATTTTATGATTTTTTCCCATTCGTCGGCTAAATCGCCCATTTTATTTTGTGTAAGGCCCCTTGGTTTTGATATTTTAATGTGTTTATGGCTGATGAAAATGGAGTGGGATTAGAATAGGTCCTGAGAAAATTTGAGGGTTATAGGAAGTTAGTGGGTTGAGCTTGGCTAGGAGAGAGAATGTGATGGAATTTATGTTTGGGTAGAATATTGGGAAGATGGAATTATATATGGATTTAATATTTTATATACAACTATACTTTTTTTCCTTAAAAAACTATACATTTTTTTATATTTTTTATCTAAGATACACTTAAAAACCTAATATTTTATCTAACATCAATAAACAACCTAAGTTATGCCACAATATCATCTTTAGTATCTAAAATCATCATATAGCTTATTATACAAAATATGGATCAAATTAACATAGCAAGTCTTGAAGAACTATGCAACACTTTTTATACAAGTGCCGATCAGGATGTAACAATTATTTAGCAAAGATCTGCTGCAGGTAAAACTTTAAGTTCAATATTAGAAGATACAAGCAATTTCAAGTCCGTATACGAAATCTTATCTCTTTCTAATCATCCACAACTTTTGTTCTTAGCAGTGAGTACTTTTACAAATATCCTACCATCTGTATGGAAAAGTTTATCAATTCCCGATGAGCTTTTATTATTTGAAAACATATTTTCAATGCTTTTTGGTGATGTATCAGAGAAATCTTCTTATGTTATTGGAGGTCTTACAAAATCACTTGCAAGAATATGTCGATTAGGCTGGATAGACCTAGAACCAGTAAAAAGTGTTATAGTCAATATTGAGTCTTTACTTATTCTAAATCCTTCAAAACTCGAAGCAGCTCTAAAATTTTTCCAAGAACTCATAAGCGAAATAAATGAGCCTTTAAAATATCGTTCATTAACTTTAAACAGAAAAATAGCCCAATTTTTTAAAGAAGATATGCTAGGAAAAATTTTCTCTTATTGCTTAGCTCTTTTACCAAATGTTAAATCTTTAAATGAAAATGCTTTGCTTAACCTTTTAAATGTACTAATTCTTTGCTTGAGTTTCGAGTTTTATAGCACAGTTTCTGATGATATTGGGGAAGATAATCCAGGGTTGTATATGCCATCATCGTGGAAAGTGTATTTTGAAAACCCGGATTTCTTTGAATATTTAAGGTTTATTATAGTAAATTCATCAGGGGAAATCGAAGTTGCTGCTTTTAGACTACTGAACTATTTTGGGACTGTAAAAAAAAGTGTTTTCTCTTCAAATACAGAGCTTCGATCTAATTATATAGGAAAATACTTAAAAATATCAGAACAGTTATGTTTATCTAAGGTCATATCTGGAGATAGCCTCTTTCAGTTCATGACCGGACTTAAGAATTTCTTCAACAATTTTGGCCTTAAAGAAGTATCAGAAAACCAACTTTTTCATTCCTGGATACAAATTTTTAAAGGGTTTTGTACAAACTTATTCACAAGAGACGATGCGATTTTTTCATCTTATGAAAGTTCAATTATCATATGGAGTTATTTATCATATGAATCTCACGTTTATAATTTACCAATAATTTCAGCTCAAATTGTCTCTTTGTTTAAATCATTTTTAGGATTGACATTAGCTAATGCTAGATCTGAAATTATTATAGAGAATATTGAAGGTATTAGAGAGCAAGTTGATATGATAGCTGATTTTAGTTTGTATTATTATTCAGATCTTATGAAAGAAATGCATGAAAGATATTTTGAAGTTCTTGAATTATATGAATCTACACAAAATCAAGAGTTTCAGGCCAAGCTTGCTTGGCTTATAATAATAGCATCAGCTTTTGTATCTTTAAGAGATGTTAAAAACTATATGAATGAAGGGAATATGGATGCAAATATGGCCCACCTAATATTCCAACTTATAACAAAAATCCCAGAAAAAGAGCTCTCGTTGCATATCGCTATAATAGTCTTCCTGACAAATTTTTCTAAAGCTTACGTCAACTGCCCCGACTGCCAAATCTGGACAATTTTCAACCCATTAAACGAGAACTTAGAAGAAACGAGTATTCAAATCATAAGCTTAATTATCGAAATTATATTCAAACATCTTAGTGATTGCAACAATAAATTCCTCATAAAATACAGTCTAGAGTTATTTGAATTTTTAGCTAAAGGATATTATTCAAATATCTTATTAGTTAAAGTCCCACTTATACAAAATTTTATGATTAATTATTCGAATTATTCTCTTTGTCTTGCTGATTCTAAAATTAGAGCTCAACTTTTTAGTAATTTAGCACATTTGTGGATTAGTGAAACTGTAGGTCGGGAATTAGATAATTTTTTATATCCAATTGGAGAAATGATTTCTATGAATATATCTATAAAAAACCCAAGGTTTTTTGAGTTTCTTTTTAGAGAATTACAAGGAATATGTAGTGCTATTTCGGGGCAAAAAAAATTTTTAGAGTTTTTTGATTGGTTTATAGAGAAAATCGAAGTTTTAATGATTGTGTGTCAGAATTTTTTATTGGAAGAAGTTGTTATGCAGAGCTTGTTGAAGTTTTTAGTTGAAGTAACTGATGGGAAAAATGCTAGGATTAAGTTCCCGGATAGCTCAGGAAATGGAGTTTTGCTTTTTAAGAAACTGAGTGAGGTTTTGGTCCCGTATGGGAATTATTTAGCTGATCACGCAATGGAGGTCACAAATTTTCAAGGTAAAGTTAAGAGAATTATAGGAATCTTAAAAAACCTCACATCAGGTGGCTATGTATGTTTCGGGGTTTTTGAAATCTACAACGACACCTGTTTTATTGAAACCCTCAAAATGTCTTTCAGATTAATCGACCTCCTTATCCTAACCCAAATAACTGTAATCCCTATATAGACCTATACAAAACTTATCGACAACCTCTACGACTACATCGAAATCCTCAGCCGAAACTTCTCCAAACTTATCTTCCAACACATTCCTCTCCCATCAATTTCTACCCTAATCTCTTATTTAAAATCAGGAATAAAATCATCAAGTAATCCCTAATCAGCAATAAAACATTGTATTTCTTCAGCAAACTCTACAACTTACATAACCGAGTCTATAATCATCTTATCAAAAAACCCAAGTACCTCAAGACTTCAACTTCAAGAATTTCTTAGTCAAATTTCTCAAACCATATCAGAACTTTTAGAAATAATTATTGAAATCATAATACTAGAAGACTCAAATTTCATGTGGTCATTAAGCAAACCTTTATTAGGACTTATAATAATAAACGAAAACAATTATGAAAATGTTGTCAGATACGCTTTAAATAAAGTTTCTAATAACCCAGCATATCAAGATGAATTAGGGAAATCTTTAACCCATCTTATGGATAATGTCCCACGTACTTTAGATTGTAAAAGCAAAGAAACATTTGGGAAAAATTTCTCTGAGCTTCGTTCTGTGATATCACAGTTCACATAATTTATAAAAAAAAAAATTTTTAGTTAATAACACATTCGCAGCCACGGTTTTTATCCCCATCCCTTGATTTAAGTACAGGTTTCAAGCCTTTGGGTTTTTGGAATTTGAGTTTTTTTTCTGTGACATGAGGTTTTATACGCATTTCACTTAATAATTTCTTCATGTTTATATCATCAGTTCCTGCATCTTGTGTATCACCCAATATAGATGATTTTATCATATAATCAGAAAATGCTTCAATATCCCCTTCTTCATTTTCATATTCTTCATCAGGTTTATCTTTTACTACATATGTTGTTTTAGCTTTTGTCACAATCATTTCATCTTCACCTTTTAATTGTGATTTTAACTCTTCAGTTGTGAGAAATTTAAATATGTCTTGATATGTTAATCTTTCTTTTTCGGTGTATATGAAAGTTGCTAGGTTTTTCATTAGATCTGTTTTATTGTCTGAGGATTGGACTAGGGTTAAAAGTGCTTCTGGGGATACGTCGGAGTTGTTAGGAAATGCGTTGCTTTCATGAGTGGCTTTGAGAATTTTTTCCCTTTCTAGATTTAATTCGTAGATTTCAGTGTCGATTTTGTTGGCAGTTGCTTTAAGTTTCATTTGATGCTCTTTTTCTAAACGCTTGTTTTTAAGAAACTCAGATTTTTCTAGGTTTTTCATTGACACCCTGCTGAAATTAGTCGTTTTACGCACTGATTTTTTCCGGCTATGGGCAATGTCTCGGTCCATAAGGCTTTCAAGGAACTTCTTTTTTTTCATTTCATTACGCATTTCCTCTTCCCTTTTAACTTCTTCAGCATCGTCGTTTTTAAGCATTTTTGAACTGGGGTCTTCGAACATGCCAAGTTTGCCAGGAGGTTCTTCAAATAAATCTTTTTGGATTATTTCGTTGTATTCATGAATCCCTCGGTTTATTTTGTTGATTTTTTTATAATAAGAATAGTGATTTTTATGTAAAAGTCGAACAAGCATAAGTTTGATTTTGAAGTTCATAGAAAAATAATAAAGTCTTATAAACAAATTGTCATGATTTATCAAATAATTGACATCAATGCGTATTTTAGATGAAAACGAGTCATTAAGTCCACTTTCATGTATTATAGCATCAGGGGTTTTAAGTATTTTTTTCGTAATAAAAATCGCAGCTGGGGAGTCTAAAGTTGGAATAAGTCTTTTAAGGACAAAATCAAATCCTTTAACAAACTGTTCAAAAGTAGGATCACGTAAATATAAAAAAGCATCTTTAATCATAACATCAAGTTTTTCTTTTCTAAGTTCTGAACATAACGCCCCACCCATCCAATTAACCATATGATCATATTTTTCTATAGATTTCCTAAATTTCCCAGTCACCCAAGTAGTCTCAGTAGATATTCTCGCAGCTAAAAATGGTAAAAGTTCTTCCATTGTAAATTTTCTTTTTTCTAAACCACTTACTGGATCTACACCCATCATTTCTTTAACTCTTTTCAATATTCTCTCAACAGCATCCATAGTAAAAGAGTCACTAAACCCTGAACTTCTATAAGCAATAAGTGCTTTTGATACTATTCTATATGTCAATAAAGGTTTTTTTGTATCATTTTCACCTTTCAACTGAGCTATAAAAATCCTATACAACCCTCCAGGCTCACCATCATGTATTATATGCATTTCTCCATTTTTCTCATCAAATCTATAAGGAAAACCTAAATGAGACTGATAAATCGCCCTTTTGTTTAGAAATAACTTGACTACATATTCGAAAAAAAATATTATCACATATGGGGCAAAAGCTACAAAATCAACATATTCTTCTGAAGCATCTTTTTTTTTCTCAGCATCAGGGGCTTTTAATCTTTGAAAAAGCTTATTACGAGTTTCTTCATTTAAGACTTTTTTAGCAGCTGCACCTTCTTGAAAGAAACTGAATTTATTTTCACAGTTTACGCCAAGTTCTTTTAAGGTTTCGACCATTTTAACTTTGCCTATGAAATTTTCTCTACCTAGAAACTCGATACACTGCTCAAGTTCGTCGATTTGCATTTTAAAATCCCCATTGGAGTCGAATTCTAGGTAAAAAGCTTGGAAAAGTCGACTTATACCGTTTTCATCGTAGGAATTCATTATGAAAGTTAAAGCGCATTCAGCGAAATCGTTGCTTAGAAGGTAGTATTCGTGAAAAACCCTTTCAACTTTTTTACTTTTAAGTTGAAGGTTAGTAAATCTGGAGTATTCTTTCATATCGATTTCTCTGTATCGATGAAGGACTCTAGCGATTAGGTCTCTGAATTGTTTAACTTGTTCTTTCATTTCCCCATATGTTATATTTGAAGCACCTTGGGACAGACCAAGTGTTTTTTGGTAAAGATTGGTTTTACGTCTAATCATCGAACCTTGGCCTATAGCTTCAGTAGTCTCATCACGAATATCACGCCGGATAAGCAAACGCATGTCTAGATCTTCGACATTTGAAGATGATAAATCGTTTGGCTTTTCTGACTCTTCTTCACCCTGCTCACCACCTGGGTTATCTTTTTGTTCTTCTTCATTTTGGCCATAATTGTCAGCTAGATCATCTTGTGAATCACTTTTGATGTAAGGGATCATAGGAGAGTCTTTTTCACTTGTGATTACCTCGTTAGAAGCTTTTTGTACACCAGCTTGCATTTCTAAAGTTTTATAAGGCGATGTGCTTTCGTCCAACATATTTATTATAAATTTTTGTGTGATGGTTATCTTTTGAATATGTAAATAATGTTATTGATAAGAAAATAATAAGTTTTTTTTTGATTAGATGATAAGAATAATAAGTTTTTTATTTATTTTGATGATAGAAATGATAAGATAAGGGTTTTTGGATATTTGTTATGATGGATTAGTGATAAAAGATTGATTTTATGATAAAATATGTAATGATGTTTAATGCTTTTATTAAAAAATAGTATTGTAAATGTTGTATATATGCAGTTCCTGCCTCCAAAAAAAGAATCTTACAGATGAACCTACAGCTGATATATCAAGAAGGAAAAATAATTTTCAAACAGATGAAAGCCATCTAAAACACTATAGTTCAATATTAACTATTAAAGAAAATCGTCTTAAAGAACAAGAAATTATATTAGAAAACGAAAGAAATACTCTAAATACCATAAAAGAAGAAATTCACTTAGAAAAACTTGAACTAGAAAGACAGAAACAAATTGTGAGTTCTGCTAATTCTAATATTAAAGCAGAAAAACAAGCTTTAGAAAAACAATTTCAACTGATGGAAAAAAAATTTCAAGATGTAAGCGAAATGCTCAACGACTTTGAAAATCAAAAGCTGAACCTGGAAAAATCATTAAAAAATGATTTGATGAAAAATATAGAAGATAGAGAAAACGGTTTATCCATCAAAGAAAAAGAAGTTAATTGGCTACAAGATGAGCTTGAAAGCAAAGCTAAACAGTTCGAGAGAATTTTTATGGAAAAATCAGGGGTGTTTGAAGTGCTAAAGCAAGAACTTATAAATAAACAAATGATCATAAAGAAAAAAAAGATAAAAATATCTGATTTAAAACAGGCATTAGATGGATTAAAAACTTCAGCATCTTGTGAAGCAAACAAACTAGAAAATCTTCTCAAAGAAATCTTGGAAAAAGAAGAAAACTTAAAAATAAAATCCTTAGAATTAGATTATACAACTGCCAAAATCCAAGAAGAAAAAAAACGTTTAGATGACCTTAGAAAATCTTTACAAGAAGAAAAAGATATAATAGACCAAGAAATAAAAAATTCACAAAGGGTTTGTATAGAAAAAATTCATCAAGCTCAGTTATTAGAAGAAAAGTCAAAATCTCGAATTTATCAAGCTGAACTTAAAGAGAGAAAACTCGAAGAAATGATAAAAAAACTACAAGAAGAAGAGAAAAAAATAGAAGAAAGATGGAAAACTATAGAAAATACTCAAACAATATATTATGAATTTAATGATCTTAAAGAAAAATATATAATTTTACAGAGGAATTTTGCAGCTCAACAATTAGAACTAAGCGAGTTTAAATATAAGCATTCTGATATGGCTTGGCATTTGAATGGAGAAATCAGAAAAAGAATTGTTTCTTTAGAGAGAAAGGAGAAGGATTTAAGTAAGGTTGATAAAGAGCTCAAGAAAGAAAGAGAAAAAATTAATAAGAGTGTTTTGTTAATTAAAAAGACTACAAATGATTTAGAAAATCAAAAAGATGAACAAATAAATGAACATAAACGCCTTGATGAATTATCAAGAGAAATTAAATCGCCAGGTCACCAGAAATCTAATATATATCATCCATATCAAAACACCATTACCAACAACAGCACAAAGATTAGAAATTCATCAATTCAACGTTTGCTAGTTTCTGATATACCAATTTCTAAAGATTAAAACAGCTCTTAAATCTAACATGAAAAATCCCTTAATCATATAATATTCTTTATGTTATAAGCATCAATAAATTTTTATAAACCGCATTATCTTCTATAATAATACATGTATAAATACAATAATAACCCAGTCAAAAAAAAAACTTGACTAAATGGCCCTAGTATCTACACAATAATAAAACACCAAAACTATCCTTATCATCAAAAAATCTCATATCAAACATAATAGTCATCATATATATCAAATCACATCCATAATCTCACCTTTCCCTAAAAAAATTATCATATTCATACCCAAAATCATCATCCGCAAATCCAAATCATCATCCGCAAATCCAAAACCATCATCCTTAATCCAAAACCATCATCCGCAAATTCAAAACATCATCTTCTTATCCAAAAATTATATCCTGACTATTTCCAATTTTCTTAAATAAAAAATCATCACTCAAATCTAAAAAAACATACTCAAAAAGCTGAAAAAATCATAAAATAATTTTTTTCTCTGTCTAATAATTATCTAAGCTTAGACGACCATGGTTTTGAGTCCGGAGTCCACATGGAATTTGGCGCTTGTATTATTCTTAATATCATCCAAAGTAACTCCTGGAGCAATCTCTATAAGTGTTAATCCAGTACGGTCTCTAAACTCAAAGACCCCCTTTTCAGTAATAACCATATTCACGCATTTTTTCCCTGTTACAGGTAAAGAACAGGTTTTGACAAGTTTATGAACATCATCAGCAGTATGTG
>MPUH01001504.1:0-13846 GCA_001970955.1 Stentor coeruleus | reverse complement strand
TAGCATAATCATCCTAACCTTATTCTACATATCTTCCCAGCACCTTCTCATGGCCTCATAATCTCATGGCTTCAATATAGATGAAGTCCACAAGTAACTTCAAGTCTTTCAGAAAACTTAGGTATTATTTATATATTCTTTCTTATATCTTTAGTATGTGGTAATTTGATATTCTTGCAGATAAATACAAACAAAAAAATAGTCTTTTATTTTTTTAGCTTCCTATAATATTTAGTCTGTAGCATAGTATCAAAAAATTCAGATAATTCTTTTGATTGCTTACAATTTTTAACAATAACAGAGTTTACAATATTTTTTGATTTATTATGGCTGTTTAAATTTTCGATTTACCCAATGATTGTGGGATAAAAATACCATTATGTGAAAAGAGGGCATAAATGCAGATATTGGAAATATTGTTGCCAAGTATTTTTTTATAAGCTTTGATATTGGATATTTTAAAAGCTGGATTTTAGTATCGCTAATTAGTCTTGGGGTATTTTTCTTAGTCTTTATGATAACTTACTGGTTTATGAAAAGCCCTCCAAGGCTGGAAGTTTAAAATTCAGATTGTTGTGATTGATGATTTAAGGTTACCGACTGTTATAAATTACTACTTATACTATTCATGTATAAAGATATCATATATAACTATAGTAATATAGATTTTATATTATTAAGAAGTTGAGCTTGATATGAATTTCAGCCAAGAAGGGCATCCTTATCATTTTATATTATATAAAATATGTTATAGATACTATTGCATAAGGAATACTCTAAGACAATATTTCAGATAGAAGTTATATTCTTTTAATCATGCCCTCCCTTTTTTTCCTAATAATAAACCTCTTATGTTTGAACTTAGGACTTCTAAAAAACTCAGTACTTTTTACAGAATACTATTTCAATAACTCCTCAAACTAACTTTAAATTATAAAGTGATGTGCTTATCATTATTTTAACAACATTTGCTAAGTTGTTACTAAAATTAATTCAAACACTATTACATACACCATTATTCAGATATTACCTAGCACCTTAAATTCTTTATAACAAAACTCTACTTAAACCAATCATAATAACATAACTCTTCTAATATATCTGGCCAGGCTAGCCTGGCCCATTTTAAGAGAATATAATTTCCTATATATGGCAACTAGCATCGCTAGACTCAAAGCAATCCTAAAAAAGCCAACAATCCTCAGAACCTCCGAAGACATAAAACAAATATCTATTTCCATCAGCAATATAAAATTTTTCGCGTCACTCAAAGAAAACAAATCGATCTTTCACGAATGTTGTGCGTACATCACTTACGAATTCTTCAACGAATCCGACTACATTTTTCATGCAGGGGATATCGGGGACAAATTCTATATCCTCCTCCAAGGTGAAGCCGGAGTATTAGTTCCAATAAAAAACGATGACATTATAACTTTCAAAGAAGTCCTCGTTTATAAAAACGGAGCATCATTTGGTGAACTAGCTTTGCTAGACAAAAAGCCAAGAGCCGCTTCAATTCTTGCTAAAACCCCATGTCATTTCGCAGTTTTAGACAAACAAAACTATCAACGTATCCTAGCAAGTATAATGAAAAAAAAACGTCTTGAACTTGTCGAGTTTCTTCAATGTCAAGAGCTTTTCCAAAGTATGACAAAAGGATCTTTAATAAAACTCAGCTACTGTTTTGAAGAAAAAAATTTTATAAAAGACCAAATTATATATAAAGAAGATGCAAATATTGACTATTTATTTTTAATACGAGAAGGTGAGGTAATAATAAGTAAAAAAGTGACATATAAAGTTATGGACCATGAATCAACAAATAAATACAAAGGGCAATTAAATAAAAAATATAGTCAAAGAGCCGAGATTAGTATTCTGGGCCAAGGGGAATTCTTAGGAATATATGATTTGGATATAGGGAAATATTCAAATACAGCAGTATGTACTTCAAAAATACTTATATTGCTTAAGATATCTGTGAATGATTTTAGAAAAAGGATAACAACACAAGAGTCTAAAATTCTTATTGATGAAAGGAAAAAACTTAAGGAACAAATTCATATAGAAAATATGATGAGTATTAAGAAAGTTATACATGAAAAAGAGTCTTCAAGTTTTAGGAAGATATTAGTGGATGATAAGTTAGAAGGGGTGAATAATGTGATTATTAGTCCTAAAGCTTTGAAAATCCCTACAACTTCTTTATCTGCGAGCAAGTATATGATTAAACCTAATCAAGAAATGAAACCTAGGAGTTCTTCGTTTTTAAAAAGCCATACATGTTCTAGAAATAATCAGAGGAACTCGTTTATGGTACTTGATGAGACTAAAGCTCATGAGGAAGAATTTTCTAAGACGATTTATACGAATTTTATTAATAGACTCAAACCGTTTGGGAGGACTAAAAGCGCAAGGAAAAAAAAAACTAGCTTGGAAATGGTGAATATACACACACAATTTATACATGTTGTCAGCCATTGCAAGTCCCCTACTTATAAAAGCTTGAATTTTTTGAAAAGGACTCAGTTATTAAGTTATAATAAATAATGATATATTTATCTGTTAGGATTTTTTTATAGATTATATTTACTTCTCTTTGTGTGGGGCCTAAAATTTTACTAACTATCATAAATGTTTGAATAATTACTTTTTTACTTGTAGGGAAATTAATAAAATTTAAAAAACATAATTTACTTATCAGTGAATAAGCTTTTATTCCTTCGATGTATATTTTAATATTCATCTATACATAAAACTAAAATAGCTTATAAACAAATAATAATAAAGTTTAGGTTCTGATTAAATACATTTAACTACATATAATATCAGCAAAATTTCAATTTAAATTACAAATAAACAATAAACATAATTTGCCAATTCACTCACAACCAAAAGCTCCCTTTACAACATTAAATTTTATATCCTGATCCCAAAATCTCAAAAATAAAAAACTAAAAAATCCTTTTAAAAAATCTACAAACATTTTCCTACAATAAAATAGCATCCTTTCAAAAATTTCTTACAATTAACATAAAATCCAAAAAAACTAATAATCTTCACTTCACCCATTCTTTTACTATAAACCTTTTCTCATTACAAAACTTTTCCTATTAAACAATATCCACCTTTAAAAAAACTACTCTCCTCAAATCCTAAACAATTTCTATCCAGTATTTCTCTTCACTTAAAACACCAAATCAAATCCCTACCTCCCTTTCTTCCTTTTATACAACTTTATCATAAAAAAACATTGAAAAGCTCAAATCCCTTTACTAATTATCAAAAAAAAGTAAATAAAACTTTTCTAATGGAAGAAGACAACTATTCATCAGACCTACCAATGATAATCCTCAACAAAATCCCTCAAGAAAGCGATAAAGAGAACTCGCTCAAATCAAATACACTCGAGCCTGAAATGGAAGACTGCAATGATACAATTCTTTTAAAAAACCTTATCAAAGAACTTGGTATTGAAGAGTCTATATCTCAAGACATCGACCCATTAAAACACGATGCTTTATCCCCAACAACATGTATTCACTGCAAATTACTCAAAAAACTAACAACTCTTCAAACCGACATCACAAAAATGAACCAAGAAATCTGTGCGACCCACGAAATTTTGAATTTAAAAAAAGAGCAGAATAGCGACTTGAAAAACATGATAAGGCGACTCGAAGGTAATCTGGGCAAAAACCACAATGAAGTGGCTTTAGAAAATACATCATCAACCTGTTCATGTACAGGGAAATGCAGTATATGTTAATCCGTAATTATGGTGGATAATATAAATGGTTATGAGGGCATTCGTTCAGCCTTTAAACAAGCTTCTTATGAGAAGCAATTCGATTTTGACTTCAAAGGTCAACCCTTCTACTTATATTTTAAACCCAAGTACTGATTCTAGCCAGTTCTCAAAAAGCCAATTAGTAAACCATGGTGAATTAGAAGATGGGGTTATACCTGAAGCTCTTAAATATTCTCTTCCTTTTTATCAAGATACTTTGTCTAATGGTCTTAAAGTAGCTTCTGAACCTTCAAATGTTCCTTTAGTAACTGTGACTTTACAAGTAAAAGCAGGGGTTCGAAATGAGTCATTCCAAACAAATGGTCTCGGGCATTTCATTAAAAAACTCAGAGCCAGGGGGACTGAAAAAAGATCCAGATCCCAACTAGCTGCTGATCTTGAAAACATGGGTGCAGCTTTTAACATCAAGACCGGCAAAGAAATGACAACTTTTCAGATTGAAGTCCAGCCTAAAGACCTTAAAAAAGCTATGGACGTGCTTTCAGATATCGCTCTTTCTTCTAAATTCAATAAAAATTTCATTGAAGAGCAAAGAGAAGCAAGTCTAACTGGACTTAGAGATACAGCCGATGTACGTAAATTCATCTTAGAAAACATTCACTACACAGCTTTTAGAGACCATATGATAGGTCAACCAATAAGAGGCAATCAGGTAAGCATAGGAAATATAACCCAAGAAGGAATTAAAGATTATATAGATGCACATTATATCGCAACACGCATGGTTTTAGTAGCTACAGGGTCAGTAAACCATGAAGAGTTCAGAAGTTTAGCAGAAAAACATTTTGGTCAAGTAAAAAACTCTGGAAGAGATATCACAGGAGAAGATAAACCAATTTTTACAGGCTCACAAGTTCAAATAAGAGATGATGATGTTGATATGTCCCATGCTGGAATCTTTTATCTTGCCCCATCATGGAATAGTGAAGATTATTTCGCTTTTCAAATACTACAAAGGATTATGGGTAATTATAGACCAGCTAGAGATTCGATAATAAACCATCCTCATCTTCAGTATAATTATTTACATAAGTGGTTTGGGGAAATTGAAGATTTTGGAGAACATGATAGTTATTATATACCATATTCTGATGTTGGGCTTTTTGGACATTATGCTAGTACTTTGGATTTATCAGGTTTTTTTTCTCCACATGCATGTTTGAAAGCTACAAGAAGGGCAACGAATTATGTTATGGAAGCTGAAAAATATAGGGCTAGGAACAGGTATTATAATGATTTGTTGAATAATAATGACCTTTTTGCTCAGGGTAAAGAAATTGCTGATCAGTTGTATTATGCGAAAAGGAGGATACCAAGAAGTGAAATTGCTAAGAGGGTTTCGGTTGCTGATGCCAGGTATTTGGAGAAAATTTATACTGCGTGGCTATGGGATTGTGAACTTGCTTTAGCGTTTTATGGACCTATTTTCACCCAGGTTAGACTTTATGGGACGTATCGTGGATATACTAACGATAGCAACCAAATATAAAATCATAATAGGTGGTTTTTCAAATAGGATGAGGATTTAAAAAATGGATTTTTGGGTTTTTTTAGAGGAGTTTTTGTATGATTTAAAGAGTTTTTGATAGGATTTATATAGAAGTTCATATGAATGTGATGACAAAAGACCCTGATCTCTGATCGAAATACTTGAGTTAAGCTGTGCTGTTTGAAACTGAGGAAGATTTAAATATTATTGGCTTATTTAGAATTTATCATTTGTTTATTATAAAGTTTAAAGTGGGTGATAATTAAGGTGGCATGGTTTAAACCTTGTCCGATCGAGGTTTGTTTGTCCTACGATCTCTTTCTTTGGGCAGATTCGGTATGTTAAACCACTTGTTGTCGCTGGTTATGTGACTTTTTACTTGGCTGAGAAGTTCTTTACTTTATTGTAACCTAGTTTTTCTATTATATAAAATCTATTCTTATCACACTCTCAACCTTAAAAACATACAATAAAATTCATTACTTTTATTAAAAAAGTGGGATATCTTTTGTGTCAAAAGATGAAACCGACCAATGTATTGAACTCGGCCTCGACCTAATATTTGTGTTCTTAGACCCTTCAATAAAAGAATCTGTAATAACCTTCTCAGGTAATGGGTCATCATAATTATAAACATTTTTCTTAAACTCAAAAGTTGTATCATCGACTGTTTTTTTCTCAATCATAATCCCACTTTTCTGTAAATTTTCAACCAAATAATCATAAACAGGTTTACTTTTAGATAAAAACAAAGCTTCTTCATACATAAATTTAACATCAATTTTTACCTCTTCAATTAAGAACTTAATAACTTGAATATACCTTGTGTGTGGGTTTTTATTCATCCCAGCTATTGTTACTATAATCGCATTTTCATTATAATTGTTTATAATATGGAAATTAGCCTGACATTCACTATATAAATATTGTATCAAACCTAAATGCCCACGTCTACAAGCTATAAGCGCACAATTTTCCCCAGTACCTTCTTCTAAAGACTCTATATCATATTCTTTAGGTATACATTCTGAGCCTTTAAAATACTTATAAAGATAACTAACAATATCTTCACGGCCTCTTTTGCAAGCTTGATGTATAGGTAAAGATCCTGATTTCATAGAATAGCTAGTTGACATTAGAATACTATAACTCTGTGGGGAATTATTGTTTAGATTATTATGCTCAGTAAGGGTTATTGGAAGATAAAGTTTTAAGATTTCAATATAACCTTTATAGCAGATGTGTTCCATAGTGTTGAATTGTGTGATACTAAAACATTTTTCCATTTCATGAGTACTACAGCCACATTCAAGCATAAATTTAAACATGTCGTGATAACCGAATATCAGACTGAGACCCATTGGATTTGTGATGACTTTACTATACTTTGTTTTGAGGTTGTCGAAACCTTTAATCCCAATCGTCATTTTAGCAAAGTTTACTATAGAAGACACTCGATGAAAAGCTCCTGATTGTATAGCTTCAAAGATACGGTCCTGGATGCCGAATTCAGTCATTTTTTCTTTGTGGCAATTACCCATTATAAGCAAAAACTAACATTTTGTCAGTAATGACGAAAAATTATAATCGATTGAGTTAGTTTTGAGTAAATGATAGGATTTTTATGATTTAGGGGTTGCTTTATAGAATATTTTAAAGGGTTTTGTGTTTGAGGACTTTTGATTGTGGGTGTTGAAAAATAGGTAATTATGCTTTTAGGATTTGTTTGCAAATGCTGTGGGATGAGATGATTAGTTTGGTGACTTTTAAATTATATAGAAAATTATTTTTAACTGGGTGCTTTATAAAAGATATTATATAATAGAACTAAGATAATTTGGTATAGCTTCTAGAATAATATAAGGTTAGGTACCATTTTTAATGCTTATAGTGGCAAGTCTAAGAAAAACCCATTTAGCCTGTAGCGTATATTTAGCAGCATTGGTATAGCTTATTAAATAATGTTTACAATTATTATCATATAAGTTTTTTTTAATTATTTTCGATACTCTTTGATTTGCTGAATGAAAAAATAATCGAATATTTTGTATATGGTTTAATTTTTATATAATGAATTTACTAAAGATATAGTGCGAAAATATCAATGCCACTAGAGTATTGAAATACCAACACTTCCCTAGAAATAATTAATATATTTCAAAATCCCAACAATTTCTATTCCACTATAAAAATCTTTAATTATCTTATCTTCAAAACACCCTACAAAAAGAGCCTACCTTAAATCCTAAAGTAACTATTAAACCTGAAAAACATTTTTTAAAAAATTATATCAAGACTAGTTACATAAACATATAAAATCTATAATTCTCTAATAAAATTTTAAATAGCTTATCCAAACTTAAAATTGTCATTAGGGCATTTCTTTTTATCAGCATCAATAATCCAAGAAAAAATGCACTCATAATGAAACAAATGCCCACAAGGAGTTATCCTATACTCATTGCCTTTAATAAAGTTCTCTAAGCAAATTGTGCAAACATTCTCACCATAATACTTCAATTTATCATCAAAAGCAACTATTTTTATTATCATGTTAAAATTATCCCTAGTAATAGGAATAATTTCTTGCACATCATTCTTTTTTTTAGTATACGGATTATAGTATTGATATATTTCCCTTCGATTGTTTTCGAATAGTTCATTTGTTTCTATCATATTCATGTTTCTGAGATAAGTCACTCTTATGTTGCTTAGAGACCCTGAAGCTTCATAATTACGTTTATCATTATTTCTCTTATAGCGAATAATAACACTATATATAAAATACCAAGTGCATAATAACATTACAACTATAGAAACAATAACAATTCCTACAATAAGGCCAATGCTTTTATAATCCTTCTTATCAGAAGTTTTGTTCGAGTTGCATTTGCCATTTTTATTAGTATATCCGCTTTCACATTTGATGCACTTTAAGGAACTAGTACAAGTATCACAGTTAGAAGAGCATTTCAAGCATACATTATTTGATAAAAAATACCTATCTTCACATACTCTACATGAACCATCTTGAGTATCACATAATTGGCAATTGCTAATTAGACACTCAGTATTAATTCTTTTAGACTTTTTTTGGACTACACAGGACATTCCTTTTTTAATATACCCTTCTTTGCATTCTAAGCAGATTAGATTAGACTTACATTGCAAACAATTTTCTTTAAGACACAAATTAGAATCTGAATTTGTAGATGATTTAAGTGATTGCAGTTGATTAGTTTTGTATTCGTANACACAAATTAGAATCTGAATTTGTAGATGATTTAAGTGATTGCAGTTGATTAGTTTTGTATTCGTATATAAATTTATGATTTTCTATACGATTAAGATTCTTGGTAAGCTCATTAAAATGAATTGGATAGCTTGTCACTAGAGCTAAGCAACTTGCAATTATGACCAGGCTTAAGGATTGCAGAGACATTTTTATACAAACTTCATTAGTTGGTTAAGCATAGAGTTTCATTCAAACCTATATTTTCAAAGATTGTATAACTTAATTATATGAATATTCATGCAAATACTAAGTTTTTTTTACTATGAATTATAATACCCTAGGATTTATAACTTGAAGCTTATAGTAAAGGAATCATCCAAGTCAATTTATAAATCATAAAAAATATGATTAATAATCATATTTAAACACAAAAAAACATTATAATAAAATCTACATAGACTTATCATTTAACCTTCAGCATTAATCTCATTTCTCAAGCCCATAATAAGAAATGAATAATAGTCCATTTATATAAAATGTCGAAGATTCCTCGGCTTCCTGGCCTTGTTAACAGATACATCGAAATCAAGTGGATTGGAGATGACACTAGTTCATATACAGTCGAGTTTGACACTCGTATCCCTTCTACACTAACCCAAGGCAAGCTCATCACCCCATTCATCGGAACCTTTACTGGCTCCACAATCACTGACGGTTTTTACTCAATTCCCGCCACTTCCACAATACAGTTGCCAGCGAATACATGCATCTTAGTCACAGACTGGAACTTAAACTACAACAGATTCCTATCAATTGACATCCTCCAAGCAGAGCTTCTCTCAGATTTTCGCGGGCAAAGGGATTGTCCTGTAATCAATATTGAAAGCAACCCTTCTGTTAATAATACTTTAAGGAGGTTTAAATTCTTCAAGATCCAAAAAGAACTTCAGGATCTTGACACTTCATCAGATTGTAGTGAAAATTCTCTTCTTTACTTATCAAGTTTGGCTAAACTAGCTACAGATGAACAAATTTCAGATATGATTGAAGAAAAATCAGAAAGACCTTTAGATGATGTTGCTTTGATAACCCCAGCTAAAGTAGTGCCGATTGGTTTTGGAAAAAGCTCAAAGGAAAAAGCTGATAACTTTGCTAGAAAAAGAAAAGTTGTGGATAATATGAAAGAAGATGTGTTGAAGATGATAGAGCCTGTAAACCCTAAGGATACTGTAGCTATGATAGTGAAAGATAAAACTAAAGCTCCATCGAATATTGAAGTGAGTTATGATATTGGAATTGACACTTTTCCGCAATATGCTTTAGAATATCTTAAGATAAAGTATAACATCGTTTAATTGAAATTAAACAATCAGTTTGGTAAATATAGATTGTTTTATAGTATTTTATTATATTATTATAATATTAGCTACCATCTTGTTGACTTAGATGATCTGTGAAACTGGATTTTTTTACGATTTGGTGATACAATTGAGATCCTACGGACGATATTGGTATCTAAGGTTTCAGGATTGTCTAATGATGCCATTATTATATCAGCTGGTTTAATCACATCTTCATATAGAGATGCTCCATACATTCTTAGACGGGATGTGCTTAGGAGGTTGAGGATTTTTTTATTTTTGAAGCAGTCTGAGAATTCACTTTGCGAAATTTCGATTGACTCGTCCATTATAAGAGTGGTAAAATGTCGAGTCATACCTGATTTTAGCATTGATAATTTTGAGGCATAACTTCGTAGGTTAGGGTTGTTTGGGTGAAGACTTAAAGTATAACTTGGGATTGCTAAGCAAGATACAAATACAATCTCTGAAACCATATTTTCAATTTCTATGATACTTAATGTTCCTGAAGCATCTTCATCAAAATTCTGAAAAAGTAATTTTATTTTTTCATTAGTATCACCTTGTCCTAATAATATTCCTAAACAATTCAGTCTCTTAACTAAATATGAATCCCCATCATAAAACCATTTAATGAAATCAGAATGGTTTTCTAATGATACATTCATTTCTCTAATAGCTTTAGCCATCTGAGTTTTCGACATTTTCAAAAATGTGCAGTATCTATGGAGAATTCTGTCGATTTCTATAGCTTTCAGTCTCTCAAAGCCTATATTTTTTTCGAAATCTGCAAAAACTCCTGATTCTAGAGTATTTGTATCAGAACCTTTACAAGCAGTACAGCCCATTTATTTATTTTTAAAAACAAGCATTTTAGCTATGGCAGAGTATTAAAATGAATGTTATTAGTGATTAATAAAAGGCTTTAAAGTAGTTTTTTTTATTAAAAGAAGTTGTTTAATTATAAATATAATATTCTGAGGTCAGGGATATCGTCAGAATCATTTTTTACCATATTTATTGAGGTTACATTAGAATATAAGATAATAATCATAAAATTATTGGTATTTTTGTATAAGAAATATTAGAATAGACTAATTTTATATAATTAAAAGTATTATAAAATTGTTGAAAAAATAGATTTAGAGAGGATTTGATAAGTGCTTGCTATTGAGGAAGTTTTGAAAGTATTTTCTATATGGAAGTTATGAAAAAGTATAAAATTGTCATCTATTTTCTAAATAGAATATTCGAGACTTAAACAAATATGTTAAGTATATATTTTATATAAATAAAGAGACAGAACAACAAAGAAGTTATTATTGTCAAATTAATTTAGACTATAAAATAGTGAATAAAATTTAAGGTCAAGGTTGTTTTTATGTATATCAAAATTAAAATACTTTTTATATTTATTCCTCAAGTTTAGCATGATGATGACTCTTAATAAGCATGTATCCAAAAAAAGTCACATCACAATTGTATAAATACATTCTTAAAGATGAAAATAAATCTTAAGACCTTTTTTGTATATAAATTATATCTTTTTATAGTTTTTAATAGAAACAAGTATTTGATTTGGTAGTTTTCGTGGTTTTTATCTCTTATAGTATAATTATAATGCTTTATAATAAAATACAATAAAAGTTTAATTGTATTATTATCATCTATAATAACATACTCAAGAATATAAGAATAACCCCTACAAGCTATTATATAATATGCTTAAAAATTACTTAAACTTCTTTTTTTGTTAGAGTTCCTGAATAGCTTATATCGTAATTTAAAAACAACGAGCATTTTTATTCAATAATTCCTTGACCAAATATGATTTTAAGTGAAATTAGTTTTTAGTTAGTAATCATTTCCTTTATAAATTGACTAACGATTATCAGTGACTTTACTTGTTTATTTTAAGTTCAAAGCATATTCTGTTTATTTTTTTATTGAATATTTTCGGATGAAAGTTTTTTATCTGATTTAAATGATATTTGGAATAATTTCATATATCTCTATATGGTAGGAGATTTATGACATGTTTAAGTACGTTAGTTTTAATTATCTGTAATGAATTTTCTATATCAACATAAGATTATCTTGTAATGGGTAGCCTATTTTTACTAAAATTCTAAAATTATGCATTTTGTTATATCGATATCGTATATCATTAATAAATTTACGTAGAAAACGTTAAAACATGCAGGGCATCTAAATTTTTGATACTGACTTAAAAAATCTTTTCTTATTTTATAGTAATTTAAAGGTAATTTAACATAAAAATATTCGAACTATAGCATAATTAGCAAGCATATCATCATACGTACTACATCAGAAAATAATATAATCCTAATATAAACGCATTGAAAAATTCATAAAATCTTCCAAAACTAAAAACCCAAATTCACTTTCAATAACTTAAAACTATTAACTACTTTAAACAGATCTAAATTACTATCTATATCATAGAATTACTTTTCCCTAATTTTGGCTTTACTGATGGTAATTTTTCATAACTAGTAGCGCTTTTTTTAGTTCTCTTCTTATCTTTATTTTTTTTCATAGCATTTTCAGCAGGCTTCACCATGTTCATAAACATTTGAATTGCGAAAGTTCTAATAAATTTGGTACTAAGTAAATGCAATAATTTATCATTTGCTATTTTATCTTTAAATTGTTCAAGAGTGATTCTGTCAAAAGTTTCAGTGAACATATAAGTATGATAGTTTATCATGCTAGGTGTAATTATGGCTATCTTTGACACATAACGTCGAAGTTCAGGATCATGTTTGTTAAGACTTAAAACGTAGTTTGGAATTGTTAAACAAGAGATTTCAATTAAGTCGGTAATCATTTCTTCAAGCTGGGATTGAGAAAGTAAATTAGATTCTCTACTACTGGCATATGTTTCAAACAATAAGCATACTTTCTCTATTGCTTCACCTTTGCCTAGTAAGATTCCAAGACAGATGATTTTTTTCACTAAGATGCGACCTTCATCTGAAAACCTGTCTAAAAAGTTCTGATTCAAATTAAGATTCACTTTGGAATCAATGCATGCAGCATTTAACTGATTTTTTGTTATTAGTCCAGCTTTAGAATAACTGTGAAACACATTTACTATAGTCTCAGCTGAAATATTTTTCAGCCCCAATTCGTTCTCAAACTCTGTCAAAGCTTCTTGATCTATTCCTTCAAGCGAAGAATCTCGAGAATTAGAGCACCCCATAATAGAAATATAATTTCCATTAAGAACCACAATTACTTTAAATCGAAAATTATGTTTACAGCTTTATATAAGAGTATTGATGAATCAATCGCTTATTCATCTACATAAAACTAATAAAAAAATATAGTGTGAAGAAACTAAAAGTGGCATTTTTTTGATAAAGTTTCTGGGCAATTTTATGTTAATTTTCTAGTTTTTTAGCTTGTAATATTTTTTTATTTTGGTTCGGAAACTTTTATACAAGTAAGGATTTTGAATTGTGAATTTTTTATTAATTTTCTCCAAAATTTAAATTCCTTATCGTAGAAGCTCTAAAATAGCTTTTCCCTGCTTTGAAAAGTAAAATTTTATATGATTTTCTTGCTGTAGCAAAAAATATTCATGGAATAAAACTATGGACTTAAAGAAAAAAATAATTCTCCTGCGCAAAAAAGCAAAAAATTTTAGCACCAGAATCTCAATTTATTAGCAACTCAAAGCTAATAAACATTGTAATTTTATTAAAATTCATAGCCTTGAGAACTCTAGAGTAATTTAGCTTAATTTAGTCTACACTATAAACTTGACTTAGTCAGTATCTGATGAGCCAGTTTTATCAAAGTTACTTTGGAAATATGGAAAAATATTAAGAATGCACAACCCTTAAGACAAAATTATTGGAGTTTATTTAGCTTATGAGTCAGAAGAAGAGGTGATATGCTGTGTCAGAGCTTGTAAAGAT
>MPUH01001503.1:0-13856 GCA_001970955.1 Stentor coeruleus | reverse complement strand
CAAGCATACCTTCCCATATCGACCCTTTCCTAGACTCGAAACTTTTTGATAGTTTTTCATATAACGATTATACAAAAATGCTCCAAGTGAGGATCGAACTCACGACCTTTGGCTCATAAGACCAATGCTCTGCCTACTGAGCTACTGGAGCTTGCTAATATTATGATGAAGATTTTCTTAAATGTATTTTAAAAAAAAAGGGAATATTGGGTGGGAAATTTAAGATATGGTTTAGAAGTGGGTTATTTTAAAATATTTGTATTATTTGAGAATTAGATTTTGGGATGATGATAGTTTTGATGATGAAGTTTTTGGTTTTTATGATTGTGGTGTAGATTTTGGTTGATATAGGATATAAGAAGTTTTATAATAAGGAACAGAAGGTTAGGTTTATATTTTATATGTGTGCAATTTTGTATGGATTATAATAATATGTTGCAAAAATACAATAATATTTGGAATTTTGTTGATTTATGATTGCATATATTGATTGAATGTATATATAAATTATATAACCCCATTAATTGCTTAAAATCCCATTAGTGTTTTTTAACTAATCTCAAAACCAAAAGCAGATGATTTTATTTCAAACCCAGTTTCTTAAAGACATCTACACAATCAAACACTATAAAAAAGTTTAAAATTCATATTTTTATAACTTTATATAAAAGCACATCATCCTAACTACCATATTCAAAACTCTATCAATAACTTAAAACTTAACCTCCCCTTCAATCTTCTTCTGCAAGGTTTTTCTATTCAAATTCAGATTCTCTCCCAAATCCCTCTGTATAATATTGTTATAATCCGGATTAGGACTGAGTATATTCAAAATATCAATACTATCCCTAACAATAAAATCAATATAAGCCAGTTGAACTCTTTCCCTATTAGTATTTTCTTCATCCATAAATGGGCTTATCGGTATATTAAGTTCCTTTTCCATCTTACCCTGCATATTAAATTCTTCCATCATCGCATCAATCCACCCTCTATAAAAAATCCATGATCTGGCTGGTTTGCTTAAATCCGCACAATGAAGCGTAAAAGTCATAACAGTAAGTCTATCTTCCAAAGTATCCTGAGGGAAATTTTCACCATATATTTTCCCTTGTATACTACTAAGTAGGTCAAAATGATAACTCAAATCAGTCCTAATGACCATATAAATGAGCATTTTTCTGACAAGTTTATAAGACTTCTGGTCTAAAAAGTCAAGTAAATCCCTTTCTCCATCGCTATCCATAAGTTTAAATGCTGCAGCAACATGATGATTTTCTAAAGGTGATATATCAGAATACCTTATAGCCTTAGGGTGTTTAGTTCTTATAAGAAACTGACTAGTAAGCCCTGGATGTTCATAATCATGTATAAAAGCTGCAAGTATTCCAACCATTATATCCTGTTCACTTAAAAAGTTCTCAAAACCTGCTGTTTTATAGAAATAATGAGTTGCTTGGACTGTGTCAATAATATGATTATGATTATGATACATGTTATTAAATTGATAACCAAGGTATAATGAACTTAAATAATTAAGCCATTTATCCAAGTTCATTTCTTCAAATTTCCTATATATATCATATTTCAAAAACAGTCTTAAACATAATATAGGAAAACACCAAGTATCTGCTATTTGGGAAAATTTCAACACATCCCAATTCCAATCATCAATTTTTTCTAATGTTTCATATATCTGCTCTAGTTTTTCTTTTTCTAAAGGCTCTCTGTCCATAGAAGGGCTTGTAAAAGTTGTGTTTATACGCTCGACATGATGGTCAGTGTTAAACATTTTCATTTCTATCGAACTTTGTCGTGATCTTTTGAGAACTTTGTCGCCACCGATTTTTTGACCTAAAATAGGCATGCTTTCTGAGAAATCTTCGTAGTCTAATTTGATTTTCCCTTTCCATGCTTTGTCTATTTCTGTTAAAATAGTTTCATCTTCATCTGTTGTAGACTTTGTGTATAGTTTCCTAGATTGGATTTGCCCAATTATCCATGAGAGGTCATTACGATTTTCTCTTGTAAGTGTTTTTTCTTTGAGAATCTCTTCTAATAAATCAAGAACTCTAGTAACATTTGAGCTCACACTTTGGTTCTGAGTTTTGAGCATAAGAAGTTTTTTCTTACTTTCACTAACCCTTCTCATAACAATAATAACTCTAATAAGCCTTAATAACCTAAGAACAGCTATACCTTTGACTTGAGTATGATTAACACTAAAAGCAAAACTTGTTAAGACTATTGCAGCATCTAAAAGGTTCCAAAGTTCAAAAATATATGTGAAACCCCAGGCTATAAAACGAAGAACTATTTCAATGACAAAAATAATTAGTAAGCATAAGTCGATATAATAAAATATGTCTACAGCTACTGGTATACTTTGGATGTAAATGTCGATACTAAGATTTAACAATATAAAACAAGCATAGAAGACGACTAGTCCTATAACTCCATATGTAAATATACGACTTTCTAGAACATGGGCGAATTGTGAACGAATTTCTGTCATAAAAGAATCGTCATTGATTCCTGCAATAACTTGCTCATCTTTCCAAGATGAGAATGTTCCGGTCACTAAACCACAACGACGACTTATAAGCCACCAGATTAGAGGTTGGACTAATAAAGATTTTGCTTGATCGATTACAATTGCGATTATCCACTCGGCCCAGACTGTGTCTGGGCGACCATAATCATAAACTCCTATAAGAGAGGCGATTGCACAGAGGCAAGAGACTAAGAAGACAATGGCTACAGTTATTTCGCCTATACACTTTTTGATTATCTTGTCCCAGGGAGGCTCTTCCTCCATGCTAAAGTTAATCTCAGTCTTTACTGGGTTTACTTTTCTTTCAAGATCAGTTGGCTTAAAAGTTATGCTAGAAGTATAAAGTAGTGCAGCTTCAAAGATCAACTGGCCTAAATTCGCTAGGAAAATGCTTGCAAAAATCACACCAAAGCTTATACAAACCCCACTAGAACAGTCCTCATCAGACCACGCAGGTTTTTCACAAGTTTCACTTGGCCTAATACAAATCAAATCATTTACATTAGTCCCTGTCTCATTAGTAAATGTCTCTCTTGGATCATAATCAAAATTACTATCTGTACCATTCTTAAATCTTTTAAAACAAGTATGAACCCTCCATTGTCTTGAATTATCAGAAGTCCAAGGAAAGTCAGAATTCAAATCTACATAATCCAAACAAGTCTGAAAGTCATCATTACCTTCTTTATAATCAAAATAATAAAGATCTTTATATGTATTTCCGTTATACTTAATTTCTTTGTTATAATCCTCACATGAACTATCTAGAAAATGTACTTCTTCACAATCACTTATGCATTCAGAACGATATAAACAATAAGTACTTGGTGTTGAACCATACATATTGTTTAAAACAGCGACACCCATCATCATCATTACAGGGACACTAATGATGAATCTAAAAATACGGAAAAACAAATTAATCCGCTGATGAGGAGGTAGGTAAATTTCTGTCAGTACACATTTTGCTATATCATTGTTTTGGATCATATGATTTTTCAAGTTAGGTACTCTTACAGTCCCGGTGTTCACACTGAATAGGTGAATCCACATTTATATAACTAGTTTAATATGGATTAGAGAAAATAGGTTTTTGAGGAAGAGTGTGAGATCAAGAATTTGAGTGATTAGGAAGATCATTTCTGGTAGTGAATTGTGACTGATAAAATTTGGAAGATGGGATGAATTTCGATATGGAATTAAGCAAATAATCAACAAGTTTATGATATTATATGATAATAAATGATAATATTGAACTACAGCCTAATTTGAATAACTCTACTTTTAATCTTATTTCCTACAATCTATCACATCTAACTAAGAATCAAATCAACCAAGAAAATTTTCCTATAACTATTTTCCCATAGTATATCTTAAACTCAAATCTAAAATCTCAAAAGCCCATACTTTTAATCAATCTAAAGCCAAAATTCCACTTTCTCTTCAAATAAAACATACTAAAAACATTACTCATTCAAAAAGTATCATCAAAAACTGACTACCTTAAATCATCACTTAAAAAATAATTTATTCTACCTCAACTATATATTCTCTAAGACAATCAAAATTTAGCATGATAAACCTGATAAAATCCTCATCTTTAGTTACCTTCTTCAAAGTTCCTAAAAATATCCCTCTATAATCCTCATAATCCTGACTACTAATCGAAAATCCTTTATGAGCATTCTTAAGTTCCTCTTTAAATTTTTTATCAATATTGCACGATAAGAGTTTTTGAATAGATTCCTGATACCCTTTAAGTTTAGCTGATGTGAAATTCTGAAAGAAAGGCCTAAGATTGCTTTTAATAATATTTTTATGGATTTTAGATGCAGTTGAAGCCCATATTTCATGACATCCATACTTTTCTTGAAACTGCGAGATATCATAAGGACAAAGTTTAGTCCCTTTAGTAGCAATATCATATTTTAATGCAGCTTGGTCTATTAGAAGTTTAAAAGTACTTTGTTGGACTACATTATTTTCTGCTTGTGCTTGTTGAAAAGCATTTCTAGCTTTAATATTAGAAAAATGCCTTATTTTTATTGGGCTTTTACTTGAAGTTATAGGACTTAATGTGTCTTCTAAAGGTTGATTATAGCTGCCATTTAGCTTAAGATTAGGATTTGATTTTATGTGCTTTGGAGATACGCTTAATGTTAAGTTCCTTTCAGGTAATGGGTCTAGTTTTGTTGGTTTCTCAAACTTTAGCGCTTTAACTTTTAGAAATAGCCATCCTCGGTATTGGTCTTTGATATAAACAAGATATAATTCATTGATAGCTTTGTGGTGTTTTTTTATGTACTCATGGTATAGTAATGTAAATAGTGATTTATTCATACTTTCAATTTCAGCAATTGGGAATTTTATTGAATACGGCATCAAGCATTTAGCGTTTTCACTTCTTACTACATAAATATTCTCAAACGCTTGTGTATTACTTTCATCACATACTTTAATCTGATATTGCTTATGAGTTTTTTTGATAGAATTTAAAGACTGTAGCACTGATTGTCTCTCATTATTCATTGTACCTTGCCGTTCTAATAAATTTTTCTTTTTTCTCAATACCCTTTTAGCTTTTTCTAATTCTTCTTTAAGGTATCCTGGCACAACAAATCTTTGATTGCCCTTTTTCCTTTCTCCTAAAAAGTAATCTGTATTATCATCATCTTGTTNTTTTTCTTTTTTCTCAATACCCTTTTAGCTTTTTCTAATTCTTCTTTAAGGTATCCTGGCACTACAAATCTTTGATTGCCCTTTTTCCTTTCTCCTAAAAAGTAATCTGTATTATCATCATCTTGTTTAACATTCTGCCCATTATTATGCACCAAATAGTACTTATTATATCTATCTTTTTTAGCCACAGCAATAAGTACTGAAGCCTTATTCCCAAAAGGTACAACAAACTCTTGATAATACCCTATCTCCCTATTCTCTAAAAGTTCTTTTTTCACACAATTGACACTATTGAAGAATCTTAATTTCCCATCAAAAGATTTAAAAATGCACACAGGAAAGCCTTCAACTTCTCTCAAACCCTTACAAAATTTTTCTATTATTTCATCTCCTGTAACAATTTTTAGCTGTTTAGAAGATTTAACTAAAAATGCATGATTCTCCTTAATGCATAAAGTTATTGGGATTTTTACTGTATTTCCTAGTTCACGAGATGAAAAAAGTAAAGGGAAGAGTTCATAGTTGTTAACTTCTATTGGAGAAGAAGATGAAGGATTGAGAATTTTACGAAGAAAACCTTCTTGTCTTTGATTGAATTTATTCTTTTGGAACTCAATGAATCTAGAATGGTAGTTTTTAAGACTGTTTTGGGATTTCGCTTTTTTTATTGCTTGGGTGTAGTTTTGTAAAGATTCTCTGAATTCTTCTATGGTAAAATTTTCAAGAAGTGGTTCCATTGTTATTTATTTTATAAGAAATAAGATGAAACTTATGAATTGTTTTAGAGTTTGTGGAGAGATTGGAAAGATATGATGCTTTGATGGGATTTTTTTATTTGAAAAATGATAAACCTGCATACAACTCAATTTTTGTTATTCAAAACCATTAAAAAAGTCCTAATCCATCCAATAAAAGCTCAGCATTCTAAACCTAAAACCCAAACTAATTTTTTTTACTTAAATTGCAACATTACTCATCACCAAAACTACAAAACTACAAAAAATTATAATTTAAATCAAACAAATGCAAAAATACTTATAATGAAATAAATTAATTATAAAAGCTTATCCAATACAGTATAGCCAGCAAATCCTGAGAATAAATAAAAAACTTTATAAGTTAAAGTTTATTAACCTTTAAGCATATTCTGCATAATAATCAGAATATGGACCCAAGATTAAGCCTAATTTTATCCTTACAACATAAAAAGTTTCTTTATAGCAAATTGCCTAAACCAATAAGATCTCAAACCCCTGTGAACATAGAAGAAGTAAAACAAATAATTGAAGAAAAACTAAATATCTTCAATAATCTAAACAGCAAAAAGCATAAAAACCAGCTAAAGTCTGAAAAATCTAAAAACCTCGTAAATGATGAGAAAATCTTAAGATCCACAAGCAAAAGCAAGCGCATCAGCCCTGTTTTTTCGCCTATTTTAAATAAGCGACCTTCTGCTTTTAAAGAAATTAAACTTAAGTTCCCAACTCCTATATTAAGAGTTAAAAAGTCTCAGATTTTACCTAGGATTAATAAAGAGAAATCGTATGTTAAGATAAAGAAAGCTAATTCACCTGCTGTATTTACTGAAGGTTTAGAGTTTACTGAGGTGCCAAGTGCTAAAATTTGTTTAAATTCAAGTTCTTCTAGTATTAGTGATGATTTTCCTGAGGTTAGAAGGTATATTCATAGTTTCTTATAAGGTTTTGATTTATTTAATGATACTTTTTTTAGATGATATTATTGTTTGGAGTAGTGTGATTGTTATAGGCTTTTAAGTGTTATTTTTAATAGTATTAAAAATCTGGTTTAGTTTTAGAGGGATTAATCAATTGGGAATATTATTATGAATTTAAGGATGGTTTATTGTAATTTTGAGGATGATGATTGTGGTGAAATGCTTAAGAGGTTGCTAGGCTTCGATTGAAAAAAAATATTAACTGGGTTTTTTTAGGGTTTTCTAGCTTTTTATACAGTTTTGTATTAACAATAATCATATAGTGTTTTTATATAAAATTACAGAAACTTTCATATATAATTATCTTATATCAAATGATTTCTATCACTATCCTACTATCCTATTATACGCTTTACATTTTACACTTTTAGTATTTTATCAACACAATATTTATCCCTTTCTATATAAAATACCGTCTTCACACATCATAATTTCTAATAAACCCTAACCATCTCTACACAATAAACCTCACTACATAAAAAAACTACTAAAACCCTCAAAACCCAAAATTTTCTATTAAAACCATGCAAAAAACCTCACATAAAAAAACTACTAAAACACTCAAAACCCAAAATTTTCTATTAAAACCATGCAAAAAACCTCACAGACCTAAAGCGAAAAATAAAAAAAAAACTAAAAAACCCATAGAAAATCTATGTGTGACTAACCAGATTAAATGGTTAAACTATTTTTTTTCCTGAGCTTTTTTGGCTTCTTCTGCCTTTTTAGCCTCAGCTTTTTTGGCTTCCTCAGCTTTCTTATTTGCATAATCCTCCTTGACCTTAGCAAAATCCCTGAACTGAGCAGCCTGTGGTTCACATTTCAAACATGTTCTCCCCATAGGTCCTTCCGAGTTTTTTCTACCATTCTGAGGTCCAACATTAGGTTCTTTCCCAGCTTTCCACATATCTAATAAATTCTTCATAGTCTCAGGGGTTAAATCCTCATATACTTCTTCTCCATTAACTTGAATCATTGGAGCATTAACACAAGCTCCCAAACACTCAACCTCAGTCAAAGTGAAAAGTCCGTCTTTAGAAGTTTGATTTTTCAGTATATGACACTCATTTTCTATAGTTTTAATGATCTCACGTGCACCTCTGACCATACAAGGTGTTGTCCCACAGACTTGCAAATGGTACTTCCCCACAGGTTCTCTGTTAAACATTGTGAAAAAAGAAGCCACTTCGTATACATCCATTTCAGAAACCTCAAGGATTTTAGAAATTTTATTCATCGCTGCAAGAGGAACCCATCCATTACATTGTTTCTGAGCTAGGTATAACAAATTTATCATTGCTGATCGTTTGTACTGAGGTGGGTATTTCGCTAAGATCGAGTCAACTTCTTTATAATTCGCCTCAGTAAAGTCAAATGGCGTATCTTGGTTATTATAGGCTGTTTGACGATGGGTTGACAGAGTTGCGCTTAAGGTTCTTCTGATAACCCTGTATAACATATTTTATAACCTCAGATTTATGTGTAGAATGGTTAAAAAGAATTCTTTAGATTTAGGAATTGGGGCTGTGGATATAAGGATTTAATTAGAGATGGGTATAGAAAATATAGGCTTTATGAGTAAGATTATAGTGAGGATTTGAAATATTTTTTAAATTTGGAATTTTAGGGAAATTATATTGGGTTGAGTTTTTTTGATTAAAATACTTTTGTGGTAAGGAGGGAAATTATGAAAAAGGGTTTTTTGGTATTTTAAAATACTAGAAATATTTACCCAAGAAAAAATACCAGTATTTTGTATAGTAAAGCATATATTTATATCTTATAATCATATAGAAAATGTTATTCTTCTTTAATAAACTCTAATACTTCGTCATGGCTTTCAACTCTTTTAACATTGTCTTGCTTTTCTTTCATCAAATCCTCTATGTTTACAGGTTTATCTCTGAACCATCCCAAATTATCGGCAACCAAATGTAATGAATCGCACCCATCACATCGGATAATAACAACACCTTTATTATAAGAGTCTTTACTGAAAGTCTTTCCACCTCTTGTACTGCATTTGTTACAAGTAAAAAACATAGCGTAAAGTCCGCTTTGATGGGTCTTCACACCTGGTAGTTTCATTACTTCAGACCAAAGGTTACTTTTAGATGTTAATGAGCGGAACAGAGCAGTAAACATATTTATTATGTGATTGTTATAGGGAAATATGCAAGTTTTATATTTAAGATGTAAATAATATTTTAGGTATGATAATGTATTAGATAGCTGTGTATTAGTATTTATGATTATACTGAAGAGTACTTTTAATTGAAAGTGTTTATAGTTTTGGTAAGGATATGCTGTAGGAATTATAGTATTTAGGATGCTTTTATAAGTTTTTTAGACTTGAAGTTCAGATTAATAAAATATTAATATGTTGTAAATAAAAGCATATAAAGTATAGAGAATATATGGTATATAAACTATATTTAATATATATATAGCATAGAAACCATACATAGGATTTAAAAAATATTCAATATATACAGCATATAGTATATAAAGTATGTAAATCATATATAACATATAATGTATAAAAAATATAGTATATAAATCATAGAGTATATAAAGCATATAACCTTAGCATATAAAACATAATGATTTAGTTATTATAACTACCATATAACCAAATATTAACTTTCTATTACATATCATATAAACAAATATCATCCTAAAAACCCATAAANTTAGCATATAAAACATAATGATTTAGTTATTATAACTACCATATAACCAAATATTAACTTTCTACTATATATCATATAAACAAATATCATCCTAAAAACCCATAAGCAACCAACTAAAAATTTTATGATCCAAACCAAATTTTCATACAAAAACCTAAAACTCCCCCATAATTATCCTAAAACTCTTAAAAACCCTCTTAAAATTATCTCTACACAATCTTTATTCCTAGTTTCCTTTTTCTTCCTTTTTATAATAATCAGCAAGTTTGGCAAGTTTCTTCAAGTTCTCATATATAACTTTTAAATACAGTTCATGATCTTGTCTTGCCATATTACCTCTATGACTATTAAGATGAATCATCAAATTAGCATTATGGTCTAAAGCGCTTTGTATAACATCTTCATTTCTATCCGCACAATAAATTTTTAAGTTCCTAACTCCACAAGCAGGACATAAGCATTTATTCTGTTTATAAGGACATACCCATGTGGCTAATTCATTGATTTTACTCATAATATCTTCATGATAATGAGCTTTAAGACAATGTTCACAATATTTCACATCACAACCAGCTGGTGGAAAGCATCCGAAAAGGTGCCTGGCCGTACCACAATGATGACATTTTCCCATGCTAATTCCTTCAGCAGCTTTTGGATACCTTGCTTGAAGTTTAGGCACTATATCATTAGCTTCCATTTATTAACTATACTCTAAAATGCGCCTTGCCCTCTTCATTAAGAATCGACACATGATTCAAATCACGAAATACTTCATTGTAGTCCATACAATAGCCAATTATCCAATCATTAGGAACAGAAAAGCCAATGACATCAGGGATAATAACAGTGTTTATTGGGTTTCGCTTATAGAAAAGTGTGCAAATTCTTAGACTAGCAGGGTTATGAGAGAGAATTTCAGTTTTTAATCCTGAAAGCGTAGTTCCAGAATCAACTAAGTCTTCTATAACTATGATGTTTCTGTTTTCAAGGGCGATTTTTTCCATACTTTCAATACGCACTGTTTGTTGGCTATCGTTTTCATAGCTTTTTACCCGAATGAATTCAAGGTTATAGATTATGTTACCTTGAACTCTATCAATAGCTTCAGCTAAATCTTTAGCAAAACGAAATGCCCCTTTGAGTACTACGAGCATTGTCACTTTTTGTCCATCGTAAAGAATTGAGATATCTTCAGCTAATTTACTTATCCGATCTTGAAGTAATCCATGGTTTACAAGTACATGGTCTATAAATGGCTTGTATCTTTTAGGAATTGACACTAAATCTGCTGGAATCGCGAACCCATCTTGCACGTAAATGTAGTTTCCCGGCTCCATGCAAATTATAAGAATATTTTTAAGTGATATGAAAAAGTGATGGAAAATTATGAATTTATGATGGGTGGAGTTTGAGATTTTGCGTTTTAGGACTAGATTTGTTAGGAATAGTGAGAAAATTGAGATGCTTTACTTGGTATAAAAGATTGAAAATGTGTTTTAAATAAATTTCAGTGCACAATAAATTCTCCAATTTTCATTAAATATGAGTTTTGACTAGACTGGATTAAAATCAAGACAATTCTAAAAAATATCCATAGGTACACCTTTCAAAGATCTTGTTTTTTATCTACTTTTATTATCCCAATTAGGCAAGTATTGACTATCACAACTTGCCTCTTTTTGATATCTATTTTTCTCCCTTCCAATTACTTTCTTCCTATTGTATTCTTCTGTACTTTCATCTCCTCTATGCTTATGATGTTTATCTTTCTTATGTTTATGCTTATCTTTTTTATCTTTCTTATGTTTTTTCCCTTTCTTCATTTTTTCTATTTCTCTTTTCAGTTCATTCATCCTCTGAGGATTTGATGTGACTTCTTTCCTTCTTCGCTGTTCTTCTTGTGATATCGCAAAATAAGGGTCTTCATGAACTTTAGTAAATATTTCATTTGCTTGATTTGCTGTACTTTCTTTACATAAAGTTGGTCGCCATTCTCCTTTAACAGTTTCAGGTTCTGCATATGTTTTTCCTAACAAATACTCTTCACTACTTGTATTTTTTATAGCTCCACCTTCATACATCCAGTCAAGTCTTTGCAAATGAGATTTAGGGATAAGCCCAGCTTCTACTTGTAATCTTTTAAGATCTTCATAATGCTGCTCTTCTTTAAGACGTCGTTGAGCTTCTTGGGTTAAACGCTTTTCTTCTTGATCTTTTATTTCAGCTATCCATACTTTCTCGATGTTTTGGAAACTCCCTGTATGCCAGCCTTTTTTGTTTAGAAAAGCTAGTCCCATTTTATTAGAAAGCTATCAGAATAGGGTTTAAAATTGTAAAAGGTTGTTTTTGAGAGATGTGAATTTGGGTTAGAGGTTGTGGTTAATTTTATATTAAGGGTAGAAGTTGAGAAATTAGATTTGAAGAAAGATTTGGATTTTGGATCTAGTTGAAGGGTTTTAAAAAAATTGAAATGATTGTAGTTAGTTGATTTTTGTGTGGCAGTTGCGATTTTTATTTATGCAAAACTTGATAAATACATGATAAAAATCATAGGAAATACTATGAAAACTTCCACAATGATTATATTATTAATTTAACCCTAAACTCCAGTTTAAGTTTGATGTTTTTTAGTTTTTAAAAAGCTAAAAAAATTATAAGGTTTAATATGTGATAAATTTTAGATTAAAATAACTTTTATTAGAGAAAATATCCTTTGAGTTTAATAGATAATTAGGCTATTTAAAAAAATTGTTATTCTTACGTAAGCATTTCAAATTTTTTTGTAAGTATATCTTGAAAATAATAAGTTAAATGCTATCATATATTTTCTTATACTTAAAAACTAGTATTATTTAATCATTTTGTTATATATTTTAATAATCCTTCATGAATAATCATCACATCTAATGATTTCTAATTATAAGTATTGCTGCAGGAGGTTTAATATATATAAAATATTAAATAAAATTACTTAGCCTTACAGCTATAAAATATGTTGTCCATCTGCCCAGTTCTCAATCATACAAATTTCAAGTCTAAAATCGATTTTGAATAAATCATAGCTAAGTTAATCTTAGCCTATCTTATCAAAATACTAAATTTTACACCCTAACAGCCCACTCAACATTTTGATTATAAAAAATAACTCTAGCTAAGTTATGCGTACTTAGAAGCTATTTGGTCATATTCAGCCAAATTAATTCTTCCCCATAAGCCTTGAATCATCCCATTCAAACACAATGTATTGCATTCACGAACTTGCTGACGGGCATTTAATTGGCATTCACGATAACAATCTTTCATCTTGGCTAATTCCCCACCACGCCATTTCTGAGATGGTTTATCTAAACTAAGAGCAACTTCATTCATAATCATCCGTTCTTCCATAGCTCGTCGGCATTTTTTAGTATTTTCTTTATTGTCGCTCCTACAGCTGCTTTGAAGACCTGATAACACTCCTTTAAGTGCTGCTGCATAGTTTTCAGCCATTTAATATATAAAAATATTAGTCTTTTGTTTGTATGGATTTGAAAAAAAATATTAACATTTTTATATATGACTTGCTGATAAAGGACACGATTTTTTTTTGCAGAAAGATTCTTAGGGAGATAAACTGGAAGATGGGCTGAGAGAAGCTTGTTATAGGGTTGAACTAGATTTTGAGGTTAGGAAAGGTATAGGATTTTATAGGGAGAAATGAGAGGTTTTGTTTTTGATTAGAAAGCTTGTATAGAAATATGATGAAATGTGAGAAGTTTGAAGTATGAGAAATGCGAAATTGAGTGTTTATTTGGATGCTGGGGTTGTTATTAAAAGTGATAGAGAAAGTAATGAAGGCCCTTTGAGAGAAAAAAAAAAGTTTATGTTCAATGAGGGAAGCACAAGGACAGAGAAGAGTATAGAAAGGAGATTATGAGGAAAAGCGAAAATAGTGTAACTAGAATTTTTTTGATGGGGTTAATTATATTGCCTAAACTATGTTTGGTAATGCTTTTGAAGTAGGGATATAATTATTGAACATTTGTATTGAAAATATAAATTGATGATTTTATTGTAAGAGGTTTTGCCAAAATATATATATGTTTTAAATGAATTGATAAATTTGGTATTTTATAACCAAAACTCTTGTCTTTTGATTTTCTATATATAAAATCATTGTTATTATTACAGGAAGCATAGCACCTATACCTAAAGC
>MPUH01001502.1:0-13892 GCA_001970955.1 Stentor coeruleus | reverse complement strand
AGAATAAGTACAAATATATCAACAAGCATAGGTATAGATGCTAATATAGAGACAGTAAGTACTTTCATTTCTGGAATGCTGTTTATAGTACGTAAAGGACGGAGAATCCTTATAGTTCTTAATACTGAAACATTGCCACCACCTGTTACCATGCCTAGAAGGCCTGTTGAAACGACAAAGAAGTCTAGAATGTTCCAAGCATCAGTTAAGTATGCGTTTTTGCCTAAGAGAAACCCCATAGCAATAATTTTCAATACTGACTCCATGGCAAAAACGAATATTAGTATTGTGTCAATAGTTGATTTCCAGCTACCTGTCGTATAGTCATCTGTGGCTAGAAGAAGGCAGTTTAGCATGATTGCTGCTAAAATAAAAGCATCAAACTTAGAATTTAAAGCTATGGTAATGAAAATTTTTCGAATTGGGTTTGTGACTGTCATGAACCCCTATGGTAATGAAAAATTTTCGAATTGGGTTTGTGACTGTCATGAACCCTAATGACGTTGCCGAATAAGGCTTTTCAGCAAACCTGCTATGCATTCTGATGATACATACATCTTTTTGCTGAGTTATTTCCTGCATTTCGAGTTGTTGCTGATAAAGAACTTCGAAATCATACTCGGCCCTTTCAATAGCACTCATACTCTTAAGCTCGTCTTCCATTATAAATTACTATAAGAAATATGAAATCTAATATAAGGAGTAAGTTTTAATTAAATACATTGATTTTTTTTTTTAAGGATTTACGAATAATGATTTTTATACTATTTAAAGTCCTTCAAGATTTATTTAAAATGCAGGCTCCCCACAAAGCTTAAAATATTATAAATGCCTTCATCGTCTTATAAAATATGATATATCTTAGAAATCAGATAATAATAAACTATTTAAAATGATTTTGATAATAAATCTATACCATTACGATTACTAGTCTAGCTCCCAATATGCTTCTTCTTTTTGTATTCCTTCCATGCTTCCCATATTATTCTTCCACCAAGAATTTTTGCTGCCGAAATGTCCTCTTTAAAAAATGCTTGTTTTTTATCTGCTTTGCCAAAAATGGGAAATCTCATAGGCACAGCCTTTGTTATGGCTTTAACTGCTTCACAAGCTTTAGCATCTTCCAAATCTGTCCCTGCAACTGATGTTGCAAGACAAAACAAAACATCAGCAAAATGTGCTTTACCTTTGAAATTACGTATTCCCAACGCGTGTATTAATTGAAGATACTGACTTTTCTTTAGCCCTTGCCCTTTGAACCCCAAAGGCAATTCAACCCTTTCCAATAAATCTGGTAAACATTCTAAATCAATAGTCATGTGAGCATAAGGTGAAAAACATGCCCAAGCCCTTTCAAACCTCCTTAAGTCTTTTTGATAAATTCCAGCTAAAGTCAAATCAATTTCTTCTTCAGAAAAGTTCTCTAAAATTACAGCAATAAACATATTCAAGAAAAAATTAACACCAAATATTGTATAAGAAACAAAGAAAAATATCGCAAAACCTGGGTTGCCGCACTCTTCTGAACTTCCATTGCAGTCAGGTATTTTCATGCAGTCTCTCATAATTGCATCGAAATCTTCTCCAGTTATACATTGAAATACTGTTGCAAAAGAACTATAAAATGTTCTGAAATTGACTTGGTCGCTTAAAGTTTCAGCAGTTTCTAATTTAAGTTTGCCGAATAGATACATTCCTGCTACTCCATATACAAACCAAAGAAGACCTAATAGAGTGCCTATGTTTAATAGAGCTGGGGCAGCAAGAACTGCTGTGTTTAGGACTTTTTGGAAACCCTTATAGATTTTAACTAGGCGGAAAAGACGAAGGATACGAAATGAACGAAAGACTGTCGCGTTGCCGAATGCATCTAAAGGAAGCATAGCAAAAATTGATAAAACTGTAACTAGAAAATCAAAGCGATTCCAACTGTCTGCAAAGTAAAAACCTGGCCCAAGTCCTATTATCTTAAGTACCATTTCAATGGCAAAAATGATCACAAATACTATATTTGCTAAATCTAGAAAAGAACTAAGCTCATCTATTGGTGGGAAACTTATAAGTCCCATGAATATAACATTTAAAACTATGCAGCTCTGTATTAATATATCAAATTTGTAGTTCATAATAGCATCATAAACTTGCCCTCTAAATTTTCCTGGAGGTTTTAAAAACTTCACTTTCGGATAACATCTTATCATAAGTTTCTGAGTCTGAACCCAGTTTTTCTGATCATTAGTTAAAAACAACGACCCATCTAATTCCTTTTGTATAGCATTAAAATTCGTGACAATAGCACCCAAATATAAATTCATAATAAAAAAATTCACAAGGAAAATAAAAGCTACATAATATAAAGACGATAATTGATTGTAATCTCTTTTCATAGTAACTCCAGGTCCAACTCCATCAACAATAGCATACATATAATCTGACCACCCAGCTCCAGCAGATACACAAAACAAAGTTAAAATTGCATTTGCAGCATTATCAAAATTATATCCTAAAGTCCTCCAATCTCTCACAAATATTTCTCCATCTTCCCTCACATATGAGCCAATACATTCAGCTTCAATTGTTATGCTAGGATCAGTACAATAATACATAACTCCTTTAAAAAATATAATCCCAATTATACCAAAAATAGTATAAAAAAGGAAGGTTATCATAAGGACATTTACAAGAGCNTAGTATAAAAAAGGAAGGTTATCATAAGGACATTTACAAGAGCAGGTATAGTTCTCATCACTGATGTTATAACTTTTTTCATTTTTTCATTTTGGGATACCATACGTAAAGGACGTAATGCTCTTAAAGCTCTTAAAACTCTTAAGAAACTTAGATTGACTACACCGCCAAGTGCTGCTGTTAGGATAATGTCAAAATATGAGATGAAAATAATGAAGATATCAAGTATGTTCCATGAGTTCTTTAAATATGAATTTTTACCTTTGACAAATCCAAAAACTATTACCTTGATTATAAATTCTAAGGTGAACATTCCTAAGACAACACTTCCAGCTAGGTCAATGAATCGAGCTGTGTAAGGAAGAGTGGAAGGTTCATCTAAAGCAAGAAGAATGCATGAAAAACCTATAAGAGTATATATAAGAGAATCAAAGTAAGGATGAGTTAGCATGTCTCTCAATAGCATTCTAAGTTTATTTTTTCTTGCAAAGATACATACAGATTTTCCATACAATGGAATCGGCTCAATTTCTTCATCTTCTCCTGCTGTATCTTCCCCATTTTCTCTGCTTTCCCTTTCCATCCTTTTTCTCCTCCTTTCTGCTCTTTCAGCTTCATCTGCTGCTTCCTGTGTAGCTTCATCAAGATCATCATCATCGCTTGAAGGATCATCGCTTTCAAACTGCTCAATCAAAATAGCTAAAAATAAATTCAATAATATGCAAGACCCTATGACTAAAAAGCTAACAAAATAAAGGGAATATAAAATATTCGTTGGGCCTACAGCATTTGCCATAATACCATTCCAATTCTCTCCTGTTAATACTGTAAATACTGTTATAAAAGCCCAAAATAAGTTTTCATAATTAGCTCGTGGTAATCCTCCTTCTCCATCATCCATACTGTTTTGGAATAGTTGCTTTCCTAGAAGAGTATAGATAAACATTATGATAAGCATAAGTAAGCCTAGATATGTTATAGCTTTCATACTGCGAATAAGCTTTAAAAGCATAACACGGAGGGTTTTCCATTTACGGGCAAGTTTAAATATACGAAGCATTCTGAAAGCTCTGAGGACTAAGAGACCTTTAACACCTTCCAAGGACATTTCGATGATACCCATAATAACGATAAATCCATCGAAAAGATTCATTATTTCATATGCGTAGCCACGAAGTCCTAAGCCTATTAACTTGCATATCATTTCAAGTGCGAAAATGACATTCAATATAATATTTATTTTATCTGCAACTAAAATATGTGTTTCTGTCATTCCATAATATTCACTTGCCATAAGAATTGTATTAATAACAATAACAACCATAGTTCCAACTTGAAACCAATCTTTTTGTATCTTAATAAAAAAATCTTTTCTAAATTCATACCACCTCATCTTCATTGAAAACTTAGGTGCATCAGGTTTAACTGGAGTGAAGTCGACCTTCGGCTTCGATACCTCAATCAATTTGATTTTATTTTTTTGTTCCTTAGAGCTCTGCATGAACTTCACATAAATAGCAGCAACAGTCAATTGCATTAAAAAAAATGATCCGACAATAATCAGTAAAATATGATAAATGTCACTTAAAAACTTCGAATTCGTTGCATCTCTACCAAATCTCATAGTATCACTCCACCCTGACATTGTCATACTTTGATATATTGTCAAAAAACTTAAAGGTAAATTATCAAAAGAAATAAGCCCTTGATAAGGATTCACTCCAGAATCCCAGCAATACTGATTTTCACTACACCCAGTACTTCCACAATTTACTTGTCTATCTTCGCATAATGGATCTATATTGCAAATTTGATAATCTGTATTTCCGTCCATATAAAAGCATACAGTTGAGAATTTTCCACCATAGAGTTGTGAGCCAACAAGAGCGAATATAAGTATAAACATAAGAATGAGGACAAAAATATCAACAAGCATAGGTATAGATGCTAATATAGAGACAGTAAGTACTTTCATTTCTGGAATGCTGTTTATAGTACGTAAAGGACGGAGAATTCTTATAGTTCTTAGTACTGAAACATTACCACCACCTGTTACCATGCCTAGAAGGCCTGTTGAAACGACAAAGAAGTCTAGAATGTTCCAAGCATCAGTTAGATATGAATTTTTACCAAAAAGGAATCCCATTGCCAGAATTTTAAGAAGAGATTCCATGGCAAATACAATAACAAGTACAGTATCAATTGTTGCTTTCCAACTGCCAGTCGTATAATCATCAGTAGCCAAAAGAAGGCAGTTTAGCATGATGGCTGCTAAAATAAAAGAGTCAAATTTCGAATTTAAGGCAATAGTAATCATGAATTTTCTGAAAGGGTTCGTCACAGTTAAAAATATCAAAGAAGTCGACGAGTACGGTTTTTCCAGATATCTGCTATGCATTCTTATGATGCAGACATCGTTTTGTTGAGTTATTTCTTGCATTTCCAGCTGTTGCTGATATAAGATTTCAAAATCAAACTCAGCACGCTGTAATGCACTCATATTCTTAAGCTGGTCTTCCATCTTACACTATTTATTACCATACTTTCAAAGGTCAATACAAATTTAAATACATTATCTAAGTATGTATAAAATGCATTTTATCAGTTACTCCTTTGTTTGAACTAATATAGCTAAATAAACAAAGGGAAACTTGATTTGCAATGCATAGGGATTTTATAGGTGAGATATATATAAACTTTTTTCTTATGTGCTATGCTGTATTTCTTTTAAAGTCAATATGCTATTGCAGAAATTTATTAAGCATTTTGCTGACTTTGAAAAAAAAACACACAAAAAATTCCTATTGAATTTTTACTCCTTTAGACACCCTTTAATTTTCTAGTGTATAATCACTTTTCTATCAGAAAACTATATAGTTGGTTGGCTCTTGCTGATTTGCTGCGAAAATAATCTGAACTGTTTATTATATTTTTATATTTATCTCAGAAAAGACTGAACAGACTAAACTTGATTAATCAATGGTAAAATTTTGAGCAGCTCGTCAAAATCTGATTTGATTTTCATATAATTTTCAGCTTAATCAGAAAAACTTTAGATTATTTAGTAAATGCCTTAACTTAGCTTCTCCCTGAATCATAAATTTAAGCCTTTTATGCTTATGGCTTAAAAATGTGTTTTGAAGCTTGACTAGTTTTAATTTGATAAGAAAAACTTGCAAAAGTGTATATCCTAAGAACTTAATAGGACAGAGTATTAAAAACTAGCTCAGTTTTTTGGCTTTAAATAATGTATGAGATTTAAGCTAAAATTGATAAGAAAAAAGAAGATATTGAAAATTACTAAATCAAGTTCAGAAGGGTTTAGAGACATTAAATGAGTATAAATAAAAGTGAATTTTTATATATATGATCTTGAGAATTAAGTTTTAATAATTTTTGTTTAAAGGGTTGGCATAGTATTTGATACTGGATCATAACTCTTTTTTTCAACTCGCTATTTATAGTGTAAATTTATAAGTTCGTGCTTTTTGAGTTTTTTGGGTGTTCAGTTGCTTTTAAGTCATTATTAGACCATGGCTATTAGAGAGTAGCATTTAAAATTAGTATTTTATATAGTTTTTCATAGAAGTTTTTGACAGATGATCGGGAAAATTTTAAATAGGAAGATCAGTATATTTATTCATATGGGGCTATTTTTTAGATTATGCATATGCAAGTTTTGAAAAGTGAAGTGTAAATAATGCTTAAAAATATATTATTTTTTGACTTTATATAATTATTATTACTTTGGAATTATCGCTTGGCAATTGTCCAGCCCTTGCTAATTTTCTTCTTTTATAGTATATTTTCGTGATAAAGTTTTTATTTCTTTCTTGTTGTCGTGTTTTTCTATAAGTATTTTTCCAAATTCTTTATCTTATAAAACGATATGCGATAATGAAAAAAAATTAGTTGCTTCATCCGCATATTTTTTGAGTTTTCTTTATATTTCATATCTTTCAGTTTTTTATTAATTACAATCTTCAATAGTGTGTTTTTCCTTTTCTGCCTAATGTTGACAGTAAGGACATTTTTAATCCGTGCTTTAATGGCTTAAGTATTTGCAGTGTTTTGTGAAGTTTGATCCTGATCTCATTTGGAAAATCAGTCCTGTCCCTAGAGTCATGTTTGAGTTGGAGTTAGGTATATAGGCAGCATTTCTGTGCTTCTGTCTTTCGTGATGGTTAGGCATAGTTCTGTAGTTATTTTATTTTTTAGTATCTCTTTTTTTCGTTCACACCCGCTTTCTTTTATTTTTTTAACAGATGCCTTTAACTATTCGTTGCAGTTAATAATCTCTTTATAATCTTTAATTTTGTATTTGGTCGTGATTTCTTTGCATCTTTTTTTACATTGGAGGTTTCTAGCTTTATTTTCTATTTGTATTGCTTCGTTTAATATATCTTTTCTTGATGTATTCTTTGTCTAAATTTTAGCAATCTCAGATCTATTAGACTTCTTACTAAGGTCATACCTAGTTCAAGCATGATTATTTCATTCGCAGTATTTTGATTAGCTTTTAGTAAGGATTTAATAAATTTTCTTTGTAATATTTTTATATTCTCTATTATCTTTTTGCACTTTTCTTGATTAGTCATAATTTCTGTCCCATATAATCCAATTGCTTCTATGCATGCTTTTGCTAGATTTTTTTCTTTTTGGTTGGGATTTCTTTCAGTGTGTTTACTATGTTTAAAAAAAAGCCCAGAGCTCCTTTCATTTTTGTTTCTTTATTGATTATATGCTTTTTGCTGCTTTTTCTTTTACTTGAGATATATCCGAGATATTTGTAGGAGTCAGTTTCTTTAAGTTGGTTTTTATTAATTATCATTTGTGGTTTGTGATTAGTTCCATATATCATACTTCTGGTTTAGAATAGTTGAGGTTGAGCTTATAGTCTGTAAGCCATTTCTCAACTATTGTGCCTAAGCCTTGCAATTTTTTTCCAGAGTTCGCAACAAGGACTATATCGTTTACATAAAGTAAGATTCCTACTTTCCTGTTGTTTGATCTCTTTATTTCATAAGGGCTCTTTTCAATTGCCCATGCAAACTCATTCGGTATAAAATTGAAGCACATTGGAGATGAGCAGCCACCTTTTCTAAATTTGTCAGGTTCTATTCATAATTATTGCACTTTCTTCTCCAGTGTATATTCCTTTAAGGACTTGGATGATATCTTACCTAATTCCTCGTTTTTTCATTGCCTCAAATAAAGTATCACCATATATTGAGTCAATGCTTTGGCTAAGTTAAGAAATGTGCAATATTTTGGTCTTCTTTTCTGCTTTTTGAATTTCAATAATGATATTTAGTACATTCATTTAGCTTGGACATGATCTGTTTCTCACAAAGCCTGCTTAGGCCTCATACATTTTTTTTAGTTTCAATATCATTTTTAATCTTTCTGTTATTAGTTTATCAAGAAGTTTGTATATTAAATTTATAAGTGTTTCGGCCTCATATCTTGTGGTTGCTTATGTCTTTTTTCTTGGGGGATAAGCACTGCTTATGCTCGTTTCATTAATATTGGTATCTACCCTGTGCTCAATATGCTTTCCATTAAATATAGCATTAAGCTTATCATTGGTTTTCCTCCATATTTTATTAGTTCACTTGGTATGCCATCTGGTCCAGTTGCTTTTTTATTTTTCAAACCATTCATTTCAGACTTTATCTCTTTATTTTTTAAGTGTATTATTCTGAGGTTTATGCAATTAATTAAAACTTCTTCTCTGTTATATGCATTTTCCCACCAGATTTGAATCTTTATTTTTCTCCTTCGCTGAATGCAATTCTTTGCCTAGTTTTTATTTTCTTGATTTTTTGGTATAGATCCCAACATTGGCCATATTTAAACATCCTCTTTAAGTCTTCTTTTCAGGTCAGACAGTCTTTTCTCTCTGTTATATTTTTTTAAATCTTGTACTCTTTCTATACTGTTTAATAATCATATTATAATTCACTATAACTTTATATAATAAAAATATTCTTTATATTTAGAAAGAGCTAATTTTTAGACAACTGCTATAATATAATAATATATCATTCTATAGTTCTAATTTCTTTTCTAATTATAAATTATATTTGCTTTCTAAGATAAAAATCTCATTAGATTATTGACTCTTGCTAGACAACCTTCCTTGTCATTTGAGTCAAATGCCAACTTGCACCCCAATGCATTTCCATGCAAAAAGTTAGAACCTCCCGCATTTGCTATCAATAAACTTATCATAATCATAGCTCCAATATACAATTCTATGTTTTAATAATATCCTATTTGAGTAAGCATAAAAAATATATTCACAACAATTATAATATAAAAAGTATGAATAAATCAATAACTGAAATTATACTCAGCCTTAGTCTTAGCAAATATTATGACTAAATTTAAATTCCTATAACTTATCTTTGTATCGTAACTTCTCTTTGCATCATTTTCTCCTTATAAACTTTCCAAGCTGACCATATTATCCTAGCCCCCAATATTTTCGCCGCCAATATATCTTCCTTATAAAACGCTTGCTTTTTATCAGCTTTCCCAAAAATCGGGAATCTCATTGGCACAGCTTTCATAATATTTTTCACAGCCTCACAAGATTTAGCTTGTTCAAGATCAGTCCCTGCAACAGCTGTAGCTAAACTAAAAAGCACATCGGCAAAATGGACTTTTCCTTTAAAGTTTCTAATTTTAAGAGCTGATATAATCCTTAGCATCTGACTTGAAGTTAATCCTTGAGCTTTAAATCCTAAAGGTGCATCAACTTCTAATAAAAGAGCAGGTAAACTCTCAATATCAATCTGAGAGTTCCCATGAGGAGAAATCGTAGACCAAGCTTTTTCAAATTTCCTCAAATCTTTTTGATACACTCCAGCTAGAGTTAAATCTACTTCTTCTTCAGTAAAATTTTCCAAGATAACAGCAATAAACATATTTAAGAAAAAATTCACCCCGAATATTGTATAAGAAACAAAAAACACTACAGCGAAAGCAGCATTGCCGCATTCATCTGAAGATCCGTTGCAGTCAGGTATTCCCATGCAATCACGTAATATAAGATCGAAATTTTCTCCAGTAATGCATTGAAAGACTGTTACGAATGAGTTATAAAATGTTTTGAAATTTACTTGGTCTGAAAGGACTTCTGATGTTGAATAGTTTAGTTTACCAAAGAGATACATACCTGCTACACCATATACAAACCATAGTAAGCCTAATAATGTTCCTATGTTTAGCAAAGATGGAGCTGCTAATATAGCTGTGTTAATAACTTTTTGGAAGCCTTTGTAGATTTTTACTAAACGGAATAAACGGGCTATACGGAAAGATCTAAGGACTGTAGCATTACCAAAACTACTTGTAGGACCGAGAGAGACTAATGATAGGACTGTAACAATGCAGTCAAAACGGTTCCAATTATCTGCAAAGTAGAAACTAACCCCAAGGCCAGTCATTTTCATGATCATTTCTAGTGCAAAAATAATAACGAATATCATGTTTGCGGCTTCTAAGAAATTTTCTAGATCTGTATCTGGGGGAAAACTCACAAGTCCCATGAAAATAACATTTAATACTATGCATGTTTGGATTAAAATATCAAATTTATAGTTCATAATAAAGTCATACACATGGCCTTGAAATTTATTTTTTGGCTTTAAAAATTTAACTTTAGGAGAGCATCTTATCATAAGCTTTTGAGTCAGCACCCAATTTTTTTGATCATGTGTCAAGAACATAGACCCATCTAATTCTTTTTGTATAGTATTAAAATTTGTGACAATAGCACCTAAATACAAATTCATAATAAAAAAGTTTACAAGGAAAATAAAAGCTACATAAAACAACGAAGATAACTGATTGTAATCTCTCTTCATAGTAACCCCAGGCCCAACTCCATCAACAATTGCATACATATAATTCGACCACCCAGCTCCAACAGATACACAAAACAAAGTTAAAATTGAATTTGCAACATTATCAAAATGATAAGGTAAAGTTCTCCAAGATCTAACAAAAGCTTCTCCATTTATATTTATAAACTCCCCAACACAGTCAGCTTCAGTTGTTATATTAGGATCAGAACAATAATACATTACCCCTTTAAAAAATATAACCCCAATTATACCAAAAATAGTATAAAAAAGGAAGGTTATCATAAGAACATTTACAAGAGCAGGTATAGTTCTCATCACTGATGTTATAACTTTTTTCATTTTTTCATTTTGGGATACCATTCGTAAAGGACGTAATGCTCTTAATGCTCTAAGTACTCTTAAGAAACTTAGGTTTATAATTCCTCCTAAAGTAGCGCTTAAAAGCATATCAAAAAAAGATATGAATATAATAAAGATATCAAGAAGGTTCCAAGAATTTTTCAAATACGCATTAGGATCTTTTGCAAATCCAAAAACGATAACTTTGATAATGAATTCAACTGTGAATAAAGCTAGAACAACATTTCCGGCTAATTCGACAAAATCACTTGTGTAAGGAAGTTTATTTGGCTCATCAAGGGCAAGAAGTATACAAGAAAACCCGATAAGTGTGTAGATTAGAGAATCAAAATATGGATGAGTAAGCATATCTCGGAAACACATACGAATTTTATTGTGCTTTGAGAATAAGCATAAGGATTTACCTTTAAGAGGTATTGCTTCAATAGTTTCTGATTCTTCATCAGCATGGTCATCTTCATTGTTAATTCCTTGGTTTGTAGCTTTTTTCCTTTTTCTTCTTCTTTTTTCTGGTGCTAAGTAACTATTACCAATTGTCTGTGCTTCGTTTGCTGTTTCATCTAAATCTTCTTCATCACTCTCTGGTTCATCGCTTTCGAATTGTTCAATTAAAATAGCTAAAAATAAATTGAGCAATATGCAAGATCCAATTACCATAAAACTGACGAAATAAAATGAATAAACAATATTAGTAGGACCAACTGAATTCGCCATAATCTCATTCCAATTTTCTCCTGTCAAAACTGTAAACACCGTAATAAAAGCCCAAAACAAATTCTCATAATTTGCTCGAGGAATTCCTCCATCACCATCATCCATACTCCCTTGAAACAGTTGCTTACCAAGCAGAGTGTATATAAACATAATAATTAGCATAAGCAGCCCTAGGTAAGTTATTGCTTTCATGCTTTTTATAAGTTTGACAAGCATAATTCTTAGGGTTTTCCATTTTCGAGCGAGTTTAAAAATCCTCAACATTCTAAAAGCTCTTAAAACCAAAAGCCCTTTTACCCCTTCTAATGACATTTCAATTATTCCCATTATGACTATAAACCCATCAAACAGGTTCATAGTTTCATAAGCATAACCTCTTAACCCAAGTCCAATAAGTTTCATAATCATTTCTATAGCAAAAATAATATTCAATATAATATTCAATTTATCTGCAACATAAACATGAGTATCTGACATTCCATAATATTCACTTGCCATTATTACTGTATTTATAATAATCACAACCATTGTCCCAGTCCCAAACCAGTTTGTATTGATTTTATAATAAAAGTCCATTCTTATATTCCACCATTTCATCCTCCAAGAGAGTTTAGGTACATCAGGTTTTATAGGAGTAAAATCAATTTTAGGTCTTTGAACTTCAATAAGCTTGATTTTGTTTTTTTGTTCCTTAGAGCTTTCCATAAATTTTACATAAATAGCAGCGACTGTTAATTGCATTAAGAAAAAAGCACCAACTAGTATAAGCATAATAGAGTATATGTCGCTAAGGAATTTCAGGTTTGTAGCATCACGGGCAAATCTAAGGGTATCACTCCACCCAGACATTGTCATAGCTTGAAATATTGTTAAAAAGCTTAGAGGGAGATTATCGAAGGATATAAGCCCTTGATAAGGATTTATTCCTGAATTCCAACAGTATTGGTTTTCTAAGCACCCAGTATTGCCACAGTTTATTTTATATTGGTCACAAGTTATATCTCTATTGCAGATTTGCCAGTCTGTACTTCCATCTAGGTTATAGCAAACATCAGAAAACTTGCCGCCGTAGAGCTGAGCCCCTACTAGGGCGAAAATAAGAATAAACATTAAAATAAGGACAAAAATGTCTACGAGCATAGGAATTGAAGCTAAAATAGATACAGTTAATACTTTCATTTCAGGTATGCTGTTAATAGTTCTNCTAAAATAGATACAGTTAATACTTTCATTTCAGGTATGCTGTTAATAGTTCTTAAAGGACGTAATATTCTTATTGTCCTTAAGACCGAAACATTCCCACCTCCTGTGAACATGCCCAACACCCCTGTTGTAACAACAAAAAAGTCTAAAATATTCCAAGGATCTGTTAAATATGAATTCTTTCCAAACAAAAACCCCATGGCAACTATTTTAAGTACGCATTCTCCTGTAAATACAAAAACAAGTACTGTGTCTACAGTACCTTTCCAACTCCCTGAAGTATAATCATCAATAGCTAAAAGTAAGCAATTAAGCATGATTGCTGTTAAAATAATTGAATCAAACTTTGAGTTTAAGACTGATTTGATAATAAAATTTCTGAATGGATTTGTCACTGTAAGAAATAGCATTGACGTTGAAGAATAAGGTTTTTCAAGAAATTTGCTGTGCATTCTTATAAGACAAACGTCTTGCTGCTTTGTAATTTTTTGCATTTCGACCTGCTGGTGATACAAGATGTCGAAGTCAAATTCAACTCTCTCAAGCGCGCTCATTCCTTTAAGCTGCTCTTCCATTTATAAGTATAATGAATATATTTTTAATATATTTATATATAAGAATATGATAGGTGTGTTTAACTATTGCTTTTAATTAGATATACTTTAGTTTGATTTGATAATTTATTTATGATAAGAATGACTTATTCATGAGAATTATGGACAAGTAAAGAAGACTTAACTATTAATTATATATTTTATAAGGTAAATAAAAAACTCATTATTATATATAAATCAACTAGGATTTTTAGCTAAAAATATGATAATAGAGTGAATACAAATTATCGCTGCAATCATAAATTTATATAAAAGAAATTTTCATAGCTTTATAAATGAATTAGGTCTATATAGTAGTTATATCGATTTTCAATATAATAGTTATTTTTAGTATAAACGCTTTTAGCTTATAAAAATGTTTAAATATAATCATTAATACATTAAAATAATATTAAATAGAAGTTGAAACATGTAGTATTAGCGATAAATGCTTATTTAG
>MPUH01001501.1:0-13920 GCA_001970955.1 Stentor coeruleus | reverse complement strand
AACTGAGAAAATACTGAAGCATAAGCCTGAGTTTTTGAAACAAACTGATGATATTTCTAGGGAGATATGAAAACAAGAAGAAAAATATGAAAGAGAAAGCAAGCGAAGCTCTCTCCTTGAAATATCATTTAATAGGCTAATTTAGCTATCAATGATTATGGTCTTCATCTTAGTATAAAATTTTCCTAACAAATTAAGCACAATCAGTTTGGCAGGACCTTAAATCCAATCATTTCACAAACAATATTCATTTCTTTAATTCAAAACTATACCTAATAAAATATAATAATCCTTATCCTACTAAAAACATCTAATCTTATACCATAATTTCATATAATCACTAGTATAACTCTTTAAACATTCTTTCCAACTAAAACCTTAAATCATCTCTGTAATAAAAAATCTTATAAAAATCATCATGAAATAAATTGACACTTTGGTAAATATGGACCCTTCAGAGTACATCTATGTCCTAGTCTTTAACAATCCTTACGCCAAAAGCAATCCAAACCTTCACAGCAAGTTTTTAAAAAAACTGCCAATTGAATCTGCTGAAGCTTCTTTTAAAAACTGTTTCAAGCTCAGTGCTAATGATCCCAACTACGAAAATGCTCTTCGTAATCTCAAAGCTTCTCTAACAGGAAAAAGCGACTACAAACAAGCGAAACTAAGCCAAAACATATTCGAACTGCTAATTTGTATCCTCCAAAAGAACCTCGGCATAGAAATCAAGCACAGTTTATCAGGAGACAAAAGCGAAATTTACATATCTTTAAGAGTATCAGATGAAAACCTTCAAGTTCAAGCACAGATAATGAAATACAGAGTTCCTTTAAAAAACGAGAATGGAAAATACAGCTTTCAGCAAGTCCCTCCTTATGGAGACTATGTTATTGAATCACACAGAAAAAGTTTATATGAAGAAGTTAATGGAAATACCTTTAAATATATTGACAAGGTGAGAATTCTAAGCAGTATGTTGACTAGTGTTTTTGAAATGACTCAATTAGAAGATATTGGTTTATTATCTACTGAATTTCCTCTTCATACTCATGATTTGAAGATTTTATCACAAAACTGGATCNTTTATTATCTACTGAATTTCCTCTTCATACTCATGATTTGAAGATTTTATCACAAAACTGGATCCAGTGGTTTAAGTTTTGGAAACCTCAAGACATTGATGCAGTCAAAAATTACTATGGGGAAAAAATCGCTATGTACTTCGCATGGCTGGAATTTTATATATCCTGGCTTGTGATTCCCGCTTTTTTTGGTACGGTCTGTGGGATTTTGGAACACACTTCAGCCAGTGATAAGTTTGATATCAAGTTTATGACTTTAGGCGAATGGAGTTTACTGATTTTTGCCCTTTTGCTTAGTATATGCAGTACACTTATGGATCAACTCTGGGTCAGAAAGCAAAGCGTCATTGCTTGGAAATGGGGAGTTAGCGACTATTACAAAATTGAAGAACAAAGAAGTGGATATAAAGGTGAATATAAACATGACCATATATCAGGAACTATTAAAAAAATTTCAAACAACTCTCAAACCCCAAAACAAGTTGCAGGACATGCTGTGGCTTGTATTTTTGTCATAATGGTCATAATTTGTGTTGTGGAACTTATGATTTACAAGTCCCAATTACATTTTCTTAAACAAAACTCTATAGCTGAATTTATAGGAATCGCTAATGCTATTCAGATAAAAATCTTCAATTTTGTAAACTTTATATAGATATACAGGTATGTGGCAAAGTTTTTAACTAATTGGGAAAACTATGAGACTCAGACCCAACATATTAATTCCCTTATAGTCAAGCTTTTTACTTTCCAATTCATAAACTCATATATATCACTTTTTTATATAGCTTTTGTCAAAAGACATTATGAAAAATGCTTAAACGACGATTGCTTAGGAGAGCTAACTTTACAATTAGGGAGTATTTATATAACAAATTTATTCCTTAATGTTATTGAACTTGGTTTACCTTTTATCAAATCACGGATTAGAATGAGAAAACTTCAAAACACTTTTGTTGTCCCTGAACAAATGCAAAAAAGCTATGAAAGTTATGATGAACCACTTGATGATTATATGGAAATTGTTATCGGATATGGTTATGTTGTACTTTTTGGTGTAGCATTTACATTCACTCCTCTTATGGCTTTATTTCTTTGTATTGTAGAACTTCGTGTTGATGCTTGGAAACTTTGTAATTTAACTAGAAGACCTTTTCCGGCTAAAGATGGAAGTATTGGTATTTGGCTTAAAGTCACTCAAGCAATGGCTGTTGCTGGGGTAATAACAAATGTTGGGGTTATTATTTTTACTACTGATGTTTTTGATTCAGCTAGTTCACAACAACAATGGACTATTTTTTTTATTATTGAACATGCTTTGCTTATATTTAAAATTTCACTTTCTGCTGTTATTCCTGATAAACCAAGTCAGGTTGAAGATGGATTGAAATGGAGCTCGAGGGTCGCTAATGAGAGGATTTATGAAAGGTATGCTGATGCTAATCAAGAAAGGAAGCTTAAAGGGTTGGTATTCAAAACTCCGCATACGCAGTCTGTGATTAAAGTTGACGAAATTTTAATTTAGGGTTGTTAAGACTTTTGAGGCTTTTAAGATTAAATATTATGTTTTGGAGTTTTATATTATATGTGGTTAAATTTATTAGTATTAGTTAGGAATTATCGCTTGACTATTGTCCAGCCCTTGCTAATTTTCTTCTTTTATAGTATATTTTTGTCATAATGTTTTTTATTTTCTGTCGATCTTGATTATTTCTTGTTTTTCTCTAAGTGTTTTTTCAAATTCTTCATTCCATAAAAGATATGCGATAATGAAAATTTTTTTGTTTCTTCATTCACATATTTTTTTAAGTTCGTTTTCTATTTCGTGGTTAAATTTACAATTTTTGGTGTTTTTGGATTATTTACAATTAGGTAATTAAAATTTTATTAATACCAGTCCATATTTTCTTTATTCAAACTTATCCTTTATATATTATTAATCATAAACCATATTCTTTATCAAAAAACCTTATCTCATAACAACACCTTCTAAAACTTTTTTTTTAAACTAAATCTAAACTAACTATCTTGATCGCTTCCGTCAATCATAATGAAGAACCCTGCAACAATCCCTAAAATAGCTACAAAAGTTGTCCAAACCAAATAACTAAATATAAAAATCTTTTTCTTTTGATCATCAGTATTAAAAAAAACGAAATCCCCTTTATCTTCATGATCCTTGCCTATTTTCAAAACATGAGCATATTCCTTACTAAACATCAATGCAACTGGAGGTACCACAATCCCTAAAATTGACGTAAAAATCACAGCAATACAAATGATAACTTCCCAAACCTTAGAGTTAAACATGAAAAGTGACAATACAATCGACCCCATAATCAACACTGCTGATAAAAGATTATCTTTCCCTGAAGCTTTTTTCATAGTATCCGCATCATTACCAGCTAAGAACTGAGCCAAAGCAAAACGTGCAGGTATGACATTGACAATAATAGCACAAGCTCCTGCAAGAGCAAGTCCATAAGATTTCAAAGTCACATAATCCTGATCTTTTCCACATGTTGATTCACTTTTTTCATTAAAAGCTAATACACTAGTTGTAGAATTCCCAATATTAGTACTTCCTTGAGTACTATCTGCACTTGCTTCAGTATCATAGTTAATATGAATATTCTCAAAGGTATAAAACACATAAACTGTAAAATAAACAACAAGTGCTGCAAGGGCTGAAGCATTTATAACAGTTTTTATAATATTCTCATGCTTTACTTCTTTATATATAAAAGGTAAAGATTGGAAAGCACTAGAAAAATATAATTGAAGTCCTACAAGTTTAATAAGCCAACTACCAAACCCAGCAACTGAGAGAACAGGAAGGTTATCCCAATACTCAGAAGCTGTACAATTAGCAACAGTTTCAACAAGTCCTCCAGTAAAAATATACAACCAAGCAAGCAAAAGGACTATACAAAACCATTTGATTTTCTTGAAATCACTAGTCAAAGATATAAAAATCAATGGTATGTTTATAAGCGCCAAAAAGTAATAAGCTTTATCAGGATCTTGTCCAGCTGCAGTTGGACTTCCAAATACATATCCACCAAGGTATCTTTGTATATAAGCTAAAAGGATGAAATTATGGATTGTCATAATCGCATCATAAACCATAGCAGCAGCTTTACCAAATTTATCTTCTAAATATTCAGCGAAATTGTATTCATCACTACTTTCACGACAACAATAAGCTATCATATGATGATTTATTGTATATGTGATGACAACAAAGATCATGACTAGGAAATCAGCGAGCAAGCTGTCAATACCGAATTTAGTCAAAGAGTCTGTTGAACCAAGGATACCAAGACCTGTTGAAAAAGCGACAAAGAAGAATAAGGCTTGGATAGTTTCATAAGTTGTGGAATGTGAAGGTTTTTCTATTAGGGCTTCCTTCTCGGACATATAATATAAACAATGGTTAACATTTTTCTTAGGGTTTAAGTTTTATTAGGATTAGCTTAATGGGGGAAATAGATATAGACGATTGACTTTTAGGTATGGTCTAAGTCTAAGGTCAGGACTTGTTATAAGCATATCAGTTAATTTGGGGATTTCTATAACTTCTGTTGAGGTTTCTGGCTTGACTATTTCTTCTACTTCATCTTCTAGCTTTGTGATATGCAAAAAACTATGTTCTTTAAGGTTCTGAGCTGAAGAGAACTTTTTAAAACACACTTCGCATTCGAATCTTCTAATACGTTTGTGATGGTTTTCGATATGTCGCCGAAGATTGTATTTCGAACAAAGTTGCTTGCTGCATTCTGGGACTGGGCAGGTATATACCATTTATTACGATTTGACAGAATCATGTATTTGAAATGTTGCAAAATGGTTAAGACTTTAGTTTTAATGGTTTTGATAGACTTTTTTTAGAGATTTTTTTATGTTTTTGATATTAGGATTGATAATGAAGTGCTTGTTTTAATATGATAAAACTTTGGGTTGAAGAAAAAATTCAAAATTTGTACGGCTTTAGGGCTTGGGTTAAGGAAATAGTATTAGTTTTGGTTATAGGGAACTCTAATCTTTGTAAATATTATTTTTTAAGTTGTTTTGTGTATTGCTATGGGGAATTTGTGAAATCACTTTTGCAAATTTTTCTAGCTTTAGGTTTTGTGTTGATTTCTGGCTTTTATAAATAGATTCAATATAGTTTTACTGTTTTTTAAGTAAATAAACCAGTGAATATCTCTGGAAAAAACCTAATTAAGCATGCATTTCTGATATAAAATAGGAAATTATCAATTTGCAAGACATAAGCACAAAAAGATATTTTTTATTGCTGCTTAAGGAATCTTATGTATAAAAAGGTTTTTCAATCAGAATCAGCTTTAAATATATATAAAAAATTTAAATTAAAATTTTTTTAGTATTTTATGATTAAGTATCAGGATTTAGTTTTTTTTTTTACTTATGATACTCAAATATAAAGTTTTATATTCTAATACACTTTGTGATGAAATATTGTATTTGGCATTCAAAAAAAAATACCCATTTTATTAAAGTGCATGATTTTTATATTTGCTATTTGTTATAATAAGGATTTTACAATGCAAAAGTTAAGTTTTATTTTTTTCTGCTATAAAATCCTTTGAAATAAAAAGATTTACTGTATTTATGAATAAGAGCAAACAATTTATACTTTTTTTAATATAGAAAGTTGGCAATTATTTTTATTAAATTAGCTTTTTATGTGCTTATTTATTGCAGAATCAAAGCCAAAACATTTTTTTACTATTATAAAACCTTTTAAAATGAAGCTTGTACAGATAATTATAACTGTAATAAGCATATCTGAAAATAATAATGCAATCAAATAAAGCCAAAAAATATTAACTCATTAATTATCAATATAACCAACACTTTTTATATAATCCCAAAAACTATATAAAACCAAATAAAAAATCTCTCATTAATTATAAACATCCCCAAAACTACAACTTCACCTCTTTTCCACATCGCCATCTCCAAAATTCTATTCAAATTCCTAAATGCAAAATCTAAATCCTAAATCCTAAATCCAATACATCCAACTACACAATATCCTCACATGCCTCACAACTTCAGAAATAACATTAACCTGAACCGACCTATAAAAATATGCTGACAAATTGGAAAAGGAGATTATTTATTCTAATTTCCCTTCTTCTCTGTTATATCGACATTGCCAACGACATACTCTTTTTCATAAACTACAATCAAGACTCTGACCTTTTAATCCTACTTCTTCTCCAACCTGGTCTCTATTTTTTTTACTACTGGTTATCCCTTCTAATCCCAACAATCTGTAATGACACTTCCGAATCCTGCTACAAACGTTTTATAAGCCTAGTTTTTAAAGCTCCAGTTTATATGTTTTTATGTGAATTCAAGTTAATGCTTACACCTCTTTCTATACTAATATATGGGAAATCATCAAATTGTGATAGGATTAAGCATAATTTCCTTTCACATATAATGATACAGAGTATATTCCAAAGCCTACCTATTGGGATTTATCAATGGGTCTCAGTTTTAAATGATGATGAGAGAAATTATTTAATAAGTCCTATAATATCATCAATTATGGTCTTTTATGGGATGATTACCCTGAATTTAATTAGGAAAATGAACACAGGCGGATTGACTTGGATACAAACTCCTAAGCCGACGTTGCAGTTTTATTCAAAAATCCCAGCAAATTTAATCTAAACTAAATGGCTTTATTTATTTTTGCCGATTTTAAATGGGTTCAGCTTAGGCCTTTGACGCGTTTTCATTTCTCTTGGGTACTTTTTTATCAGTTCTTGTATTCGAGTTTCTTTGCGATAATAAATACTGTACATTGTTAACCAGGATATGAATGGAGATATTAATGGCAAGAAGGAAAGACCAAGGCGAATTCTTTTTGTTGTTGCTGGTTTTTCGATTAGATAAAGTCTTTTTATCATCCAAGGACCAACAACTGCAGGAACCATCCAGTCAAAAGATCTTAACAGAGCACAGGACATGTAAGTGTAGAGCTCAGGACATGATCTTTGGCTGTGTCCATTGCGAAATTATTTTTTTTTTATTATGATCAAATGGGAAATTTTTGTTAAATATAGAAATTATGAACTTTTAATGTTGAATAGTTATAGATCTTGATAGTACTTTTATAGTTGGATGAGACTATTTAGGGTACTTTGAGGATAATTGAAAAGGTTAGAAATGTTGAGATGTTTGTAATGTGTAAGATGCTTTTACTGAGTATTATATTTGAAGGAGTCTAATAATTTATACGATTTTGACACTGATAAACCTAAAAAAATCAAAAATACTTGGCCATAAGGTTTCACCCATCTCAAAAAAAAATATTTTACATAAGCAGACTGTTAAAATTCAAAAAAAAAAAAATTTCTCAGGGTCTTAATGTATAATCCAACTAAACAATTCCTTAAAATCCTTAAAAGTATTAACATAATTGAAGAGTCTATTAAAATTCACAAACACTCTTAATTATCTTATCAAAAAATTTACAAACATAAAATATTAACCATAACCAATCTCAAACTTGTATTTTCCCATTACTTTGAATAGTCTGCGTAATAATCCACTTACATCCTAAATCAGGTTTTTGTCTTATCACATAAATATTTTCCTTATTACATACAACAAATATATTCCCATAACAACTCCATTGTATCATATATCCATTAGCCCCATATACTTCTTCTGCAACCCAATCATCACCATCTAAATAAAACACTAAAACTTATTTTCATTACAAACTGCGAAAATCTCTTTATCCGGCCCAGCTTTAGCATCTAAAAAACTCGCATTAAACTGTTTGATCACATTAAAATTCCCATTATTTCTTTGCCAGATTTTCAAGTTTTCAGCTAAACTTATGAAAATTTTTGTGTTTTTATTGTAAATCCATGATACGCTTTTTAAAGAACTTGCATGAGCTTCAACTCTACATTCTTGCTAATTATGCTCAGAAGCGCTTGTTATTAATGAGATAGACCTATCAAAACTACCTATTAAAAGGCATAAACCATGTATATGAAGACTCCATTCTAATGTACAAACTTGATCTTTGAATGAACTTGAAAAATTTAATTCCCATAGATTTGCTTGAGTTTCCTTCCAGATATAGATATGATTATTACAACCTGCAGCGATATAATTACTGTGGATTGGATGTGACCATGATAAAAAATTTACTGTACGGCCTTTGAAAACAATTTTACATAGCTCGTATGCTTCATCACCAATTATTGAGTAAATTTTAATGGTACTACTGAAAAATGCATAACGTTGGCCATAGTAATCATAAGCTCCAACCTTTTGGTAGTGATGAAAATTTGATATGATCTACCATTTATATGTTATGTTGGGGTTGATTGAGATATGAGGATGTGGTTTGTAAAATTTTATAGTATTTTTAAGTAATTAAAAGATAAAATTATGAAAAAGTGGATATTGGGAACAATGGCTTTATAAAATGTTTATGAGTTTTAGTATAAATTAAAAGTGGGGTTAGGGATATTTTCTAGACAATCAGAGTTAGAATTTATTTTATTTTTTATCGAAATCAACTAAAATCTGCGAAAATACCTAAAAGAAAACAATTTGTATTTAAAAAACTATATTCTAATTAATATTTTCATCATAAATCATAATCCCCATTTTCCAAAACCCAACCCTGTATCTATACTCTTTCGACAATCTTCCAATCAAAAACTTACATTTTCTTATTAATTACAGAATTACTTAAACAGATAAGTTTTTCTTACCAGAATTAGGGCTAAAAGTATTTTGAGCCAGTAAAGCTACATCAAAAACACTATTCGCTGCGTTGATGTTATATCTCCAAGGATTATCACGTTTCATAGGCTTTCTTTGTGTTTGTTTTTTCAATCTTTTTAGTTGTTGTTTATCTATTCTATCATAAAACTTTAAATAGTACTTCGTGTTTTCGTTAATGTTTTTTGTGTGATAAGGCTTGTTTGTAACTTTTTGCATAGGTTTCACATCACTGAATTTCTCTTCTACACTGAAAATCATTGTTTTATTAAGACTTGGTAGGTCTTCTACAAGAAATTTTGCTTTATTTGGAATTGGAGACAAGGTCTTAGAGACTGGGCTTTTGGATATTTTTGGTAAAGGGAAAACGTCTTTTAAAAGTGGGTTGATAACTTTGTCTGTTTTGATTGATTTGTCTAGATCTGTGGATTCTTGAAATGTGATTGATATATAGTGTATAGTTTCCATTATATATATTTATTAGTTATTATATATTATATGGAAAATTATTTATGTAAAGGTGATAGTTTGTATTTGCTTTTGGTTAAGTTTTTAGTGTTGGATTATTAATAAAAAAAGGCTTTTTTAGGAGAAATTATTGATTATGATTGGAGTGAAAATAACAGTTATTTTATTGGGTTTATAGCAATTGGATATTGAATTTTAGGATTTGAGTTGTTTTAAGGAAATTTGTATTTTTTAATACAAAATATAAGATTTTATGGTTTGGATGCTATTTGAGATGTATTAATAAATGTACAAAGATTTTAAAGGAATTCAATATTTTGATTTTGTGATTAAGTGTGATGACTACTGATTCTGTATATAAGCATATCCATTAAAGAGCTTCTATGATAAAATTTTTATATATTGAGTGGTATCAAATTTTGCCTATAAATTTAATATTTTAGCTAAACAAGTAAAATAAAATTCTATCTTAGGTAATCAATAAAGAAATTATACCTCTAAAATGTTAAAACTACTGAAATTATATTTAGTTTTCTAAACTTTATAAGTTTATATTCAGAGTTTTTTTCTGCTCAATAACCTTATTTTAACAACATACAATAATGCAAAATTCAGATAAAAGTATTGGAAAAATTGTTTGATCGATTAGAAAGTTTAAGAAATTAAAAAAAAATTTTGCTATTTTTAAATTAGGTTTTATACTAAAAGTATATAAATTTCAAGAAAACACGAATATCTTATTTACTTTAATTATAAACATATCATTCAAATTCTAAATCAAAAAAAGTAGTCTCATTATCTCATAATAATTTATCAAAAAAAGTATTCTCTATATATTCCTTGTAAATATAAATTCATAAGATTTTATCCCACACATTCAAAAATAATCATATCTATTAGCTAAGTCTTCATTTAATCTTGAAAAATAAATTCCTGATTAGATTTTTCTATAAAACTAGTCCTAGTATTGTTTAATTTTTATATATTAAATTATCCCAGCACAAACATTGTTGTATCCAACTAGAGTAATCTTATAACAGTCTGAAATTGATATTTTATACAGTCTAAACTCATAAAACATCTTCTAAAAGCTTATTCAAAATCTTAAGGCCTAGGGTATATTCCTCTTATTATACAAATATAATCCCAAATATTAAAATATACTTATCAAATCTAAAAAAATAAAATAATAAAATCAATTAGTCAGAAGTTCAAAATCGTATACTAAAAATTTTTTTGAACTTATAAACGCAAAATTACATAAAAGATAGTTAAAAGGGCAAATTATAAATACAATTTTAAGTAAAAATAGTCAAATTAGGTTAGACTATAAAAATAAAACTATTTTTTGTAGCGGGGCTGACGTTCATAATCATTAACATCTTCATCACCACTTGATTCACTAGAACAATCTTTTCTTCGATAAATACAGCAAACTATTTATAAATCACTATTTGACTTCTTTTTATTCATTTCTTCATTATCGATTGTATCTTCTGAGAATTTAACATTTTTCTTTTCAGGCTTCAAGCGCAGGACTGTCACATTTTGGTTCTCTGTTTGAACTAAAGTTGCTATTTTTCCTTCCATATTTTATATATTAGATCAAGCTATTCAAAAGAAAATCATCTAATAAGACCATTCCCATCTTTTGAGCTTTCAAAATAATCTTTTAGTAAGTTTCTATCTATAAAACTATAAAAATTACCCTTTATGCTTATAGTATAATAAATAAAAACTAGCCCATTCTTATTTTTTATATAATTTTAAGTTACTTTACAAGTTTTCACTACAGCTCTGTCCTCTTCTTGTAGATGTCCGTGCTTTGACCTTAAGGAATTTTTTCATTTTAAACAAATTTTTCTTATCATCAACATCGGCAATCTGTTTTTTTATAGTTTTTTCTACTAAAGCCCTACGTTTATTACCAGATTTTTCTTTTGCTGTATAAGCAAAATGTTTTTCCTCACTTGCTACATAACCATAAAAATTACCCAATACTGCTTTAATAGGTGTACTTGGTCTTAATGGCATTCCATATATATATTGAATATTATCTTCTATAACTTTTGGTTCTTCACTATTTTGTCTTATATGAAAATCTGTTTTCCTAAACATTCTTTGTTGGGTAGCTGTTACTTGTTTTTCTGTAATACTAAGCATATTGAGTTTTTTAAAATTCTGCTCAAGAGGCATTTTAGGCTTTTTAGCTGTTTTTGCCCATGATGATATTACAGCTCCTGCATCTTCGGAGTCTTTGTTAACTTTGATACCGTATGAGAAAGTGTTAGGTGGAAGGTCGCGGGTGTTTGGTTTACTTTTGCCGACATCATCTTTTATGAGAAGGCAATTTTTTGTGTTTTGGAGCTTTGAGATAAAATTGTGACCTGATTCTAACATTTTGAATTATGGGATATATGAAGAAATTTTAGGGCTTATTTTAGATGATAAGTTTTAGGTATGTGAAATATTAGAATGCATAGAGGCTGGATGAAGGTTAAGGATTAAGTTTTTGGAATGAATGATGAGAATATGAAATTAGAAGAATGAGTGTAAATAATATGTTAGATATGAAAGATTTGAACTTAATGAAATAAAGACTTTATAAAACCAAATGCACATCAGTCAAAAGTGAAAATTCGCAACCTACATTCATATCATAATTTTACCTAATAAATATCATATATTCTTATTCCTCCTTTCTTTATATCCTAACCATATTCCAATTTCAATAAGACATTTTTCTTTTACTTTTCTGCCTCTAAAACTTTTTTGATATTGTCCATTATTTGTCTTTCAAATGTGTATATATGCTCAAAGATCTGAGAAAGATTATAAGGATCTAAGATAAATCATTTAAAATTTGATTTTTGGCAAGTTTGCAAAAATTAAGTCCTCCTTGCTATCTTATGATTATTCTATGTTTGTTAAAAAGAGAAATTAGTATAGCATCTATTCTCCAAAAACACTATCCCACCTTATCTATACAAAACCCAATAATATCATAAAAATCATTAAAAACCACAAAAAAAAACTACCATTGATCACTATATAAATTTTTTCCTTACATCATTACTAACCCTCAACCTATTTTCCNTCCAAAAACACTATCCCACCTTATCTATACAAAACCCAATAATATCATAAAAATCATTAAAAACTACAAAAAAAAACTACCATTGATCACTATATAATTTTTTTCCTTACATCATTACTAACCCTCAACCAATTTTCCATAACCTAACTTTTATTACTCTTAAATTCCTTATAAGCGTTCCAAAACTCATCATCCCTCTTATAAAACTCTAATTTCCCTTCAACTTTATCGAAATTCTTATATATCCTAACCTTACACATTTCTCTCAAAGTTTTAACCCCAATTTCATTACCCCCATCCCAAACAGCTCTAAGTACCTTAACACTATCTTCAACACCCAAAAACTTTTCATCTCTTATAATATTATCAGAAATTTCCTCTACAATCCACTTAGCCGTATTCTCATAAATCTCACACTTACATAACTCAGTAGTACTTTCTAATAACTGAATAGATTCTTCTATATTAAAAAATATTATATTTCTCATCTGAAGTTTAAAATAATTGCTTATAATACTTGATATTGAAGATTTTAATGATGAATAGTTTATATCTTTTAATATAAGAGAACTTTTGCTGAAATGAGGGTTTGAATGTAAAAAACTATAGCAAAACTGTGTATAAAACAAAGGAGGACTGGGTTTATGTTGGGATAATATGTTAAAAGCTAAGAGGAGGTCATGCTTTTGTAATTGGGATAATGTGAGGGTATGGAGGAGTTCTGGACATTTGACAGCAGCTTTAAGAATTTTTTCCCCTAGCATGTATTATAATAATTTTTATGATAATAAAATAAAAACAGGCAAATTATTACTATTTCCGACTAGGGTATTTCGGAAAACTAGACATTGATTTGAATTTCTGCATTAAGGCCATGTTTTGTGAGTCAATTTCATTAGCTGATTTTTGAAGACCTTGATAATGGACTTCTCTTGCTTCAATACCAATCTGACATTTCTTTATTCTCCTTCTAAGCTCAGCTAAATCATCTTCTTTGTTTTTTAATCCACTGCTTAAATCATCAATTTCTTGAATCATTTGCTCATAGGTTAAAGGATCTGGATCTGGGTTTGGATTTTGGTCTTGGATATCTATTTCGTTTATTTGAGCTTCAGTTAAGAAAAAATCCTTTCCTGATTTACGAGTTTTTAAGCTTGAAAGAATTTTGGATCTACGGCTATTGGAAGGTTCAGTTTTAGTTTCTTGGATTGGATTGTTGAAAGCTGAGGAGATAGTTTCAGATATGCTGTTTAGAGAAAATTTAGGAAATTCAGTGACAGTTTTGTTTGATTTTATTGAGGATCTCGACATTTATATAGATTTTAATGATAAGGTTTAAGTTTGGTTTTATTTTGATTAAACTTGATTTATGATTGTATATAAATTTATTAACGATACTATGGCTATTTATTATAATCTTATTAAAACTACTAATTAGTATTAGTATTAGTTAGGAATTATCGCTTGACTATTGTCCAGCCC
>MPUH01001500.1:0-13924 GCA_001970955.1 Stentor coeruleus | reverse complement strand
AATTGTTATAAGCGATTGTAATATTTCTAATGGTCCAGGATCATTTTCCCATACAACTCTAATGGCAAAAATATCAGGAATAGATAAAACTTCAATACGTTTAGTGATTTTTTCAGCATAACAATTTTAGCATATTCTGTTATATTATGATATAAGTTTTTTGTTGTAAGGAAATTATCATTAGATTTTTCAAGTAAAAGTTGAGGGTTAAAAGGTTTGATAATAGTCTTCATGTCAAGTTTACAAGAATTTTTAAAGTCATAAAATGTACCAAAAAAGTCATTGTTTTCACAAGTCCAAGTGACTCGGATTTGTCCTTGGAAGCCTAGGTTAATATTTTTGGATTCTAAGGATTTTAGAAGGTCGAGGAAAAAAATGTAGCAATTTGGCTCTGATAAAGAAATGGAAATACGAAATTTTTTAAGAAAATCTTCTGCGCTAACTTCAGATTGACTATCTAATCCTGCTATGTAGCTAAAAAGTAGAGATTTTAAGGAACAGGGTAAGCATGAATCACAGCAGCATTGGAATTCTAGAATACGTTCTCGGATAAGTTGGAAGGAGAAACTAAGTTTTTGTTACAGTGCTTGAATTGTACTGTTGACGAAACTCCAGTCTGGGTTACTGATTTCTTTTAGGCAGAGAAATTCGTAAGACATCGATTTTATTATAAGAAAATTTATTTTTGAAAAGTTTGCTAAATAAACACATTTTTTTAATAATTTTAACTGTAGGTTATTATTATAAACTTGTCAATTTGTGTTGATTTAGTATGTGGTTTGTTATATAAATTTCTTATTTTTATATTAAGTTATCATATAATAATTCCAAATAAATTTATAATCATCAGACCAAAAGATAAAAAGTTTATTACAACACTATAAATTGATAATTCTATTACCAAAGAATATTAATAATCCTTTTATAAAAATCCTTAATCGTTTTTAATCCCCGATATTTCACTAATATTGATCTGATGACTTACATTAAACTCTCTCCTTGACTGATCTTCAACCCTTCTTTGACTATCACTTAAATCAACAACAACATCTTTTCCTGCAACCAAAGACTTAAAATGCTTAAGTTTACTAAAACATCTAAATCCATACATTTTTCCCTGTAATGTTAAAAGTACACCTAATATTATCCCAAGTCCAATTACTAATAAACATAAAGATAAAACTGTATATTCAGAATAATAGTTTAAAAGACCACATGAACATATCCAAACTGGAGCTAAAAAACCTCCAGTTTTCCAAAGATTATATGATGGGATAAGACAAGGTTTCATTTTTAGATTAAGAATGAAAAGAGTTCCTGATACACAGATTGAGATTATTAATTGAAGCCAGACATAGCGTTCTTTAGCGAAAAAAGCTCCAAAAGCTGCGATGATAACTTTACCTTGAGATTCGATGACTAGATACGTTGTGTCGAATTTTATGTCTAAAACTTTATCTTGGAAGGTTATATTAGGGAAAAGTAATGTGGCAAAAGGGTAATAGAGAAGGATTGAGAGGATTGCTAAGGAGAAATAAACTGCGTGGTCGGAAGAAAAACATTCGATACTGTAGTCTCGCATTAAATGCCAAGTATTTTCTTCATATACACAAGAGAATGAGCTTAGCATAGCTGAGAGTATTGTTAAATACATAGTCTTACCAAAAAGGCCTAAAAGTTTGCTTAAAAAAAACTGTGGCGATCCAAACGAGGCAACTGTAAAATCAGAATTCAAACCAAGTCTTCCTTGTTTAATAAACCTAACCGCAGGGAAAACTAGTATCATAAAAATTATACTCGCACTAAAACATAACCAAAAAGTTTCAACCCAATATTCATTATCAGCTAAAACCGCAGTACTAGCACTAGTAAAACTACTCCCNAATTATACTCGCACTAAAACATAACCAAAAAGTTTCAACCCAATATTCATTATCAGCTAAAACCGCAGTACTAGCACTAGTAAAACTACTCCCATATATCCACCCAACTTGTTTTAAAAACCCAACAGATGCAAAACTATAAACTTCTGTAGCATGTCCTATAATCCCAATAATATTAGACATATTAAACTGCATTTCTGGTTGTTTTTCACTTGCATTTTTTCTAGCTTCTTCATCAGCTTCTATAAAAGTTGTAACAATAATATTACAAATCACATCCCAAGATGGGGATTCTCTTCTTTCTAATATCTCCTCATGTATTTCATCTTTTTTTTCTAAAATAATATTATCATTACTTTTACTTGTTGGCATTAAACAATATAAACATAATCCGAAACTTTTACCAAAACATTTTATAATCCCTTTAATACATGAACTCATATAATATGCGATTTTATTTAAACATTTTTCTCCAATAAAATTTTTATGATGAGTAAATATTCTAGTTGTTTTACCGTGTCTATAAAACATAGTCTGTTTACCTTCAGTTTTTTGTCTTAAAGGTAAATTACTTTGAAAGCTTTGTATTGCAGGAGCTTCAGATGAAACCATTTCATAATTTATAGCAGAGTTATCATCAGGTTTTTTTATAGGAGTTTCAGTTATTGGCTGTTCACCGTTTAATTGTATAAGATCTAATTGGTTATCTTTAGTTGCTGAGATTTCTGAGGGGTAGTATTTGAAAAAGTGAGGAAAATTTGTCACAAGGTTTGGGTAGATGATTTCAGTGAAAATTTTTATCTCAGCATCTTCATATGATAAAAGTGGATATTTGAGTTTACCTAGTTGTTTTAATAAAATATTAGAAAACTGTTTGAAATCGATTTTTACTTGAGTTTTTGTATAAGCAATAGGATCATAAATTCTTGTTAGTCTAACATATAATATATCACATGCAGCATATGAAATATAAGGTTTCAAACCACTGAGTCTTATAAAATGCCTTAAATCGCTTAGGTTCATCCATGGTTCCGCACCTTTTTCTATAAACCCATTAGAAAACATAGAAAACAAACTTTTAAGCCACTTAGTTTTTATAGGCTCAGATGAGTTAAGGAGTTCCAAATGCTTACAAGACATAAGCTCTAGTAAAGTCCCTGGTTTGATTTTAACTTCTTCAATATCCTCAAGATTTTTAACAATATTATTGGGTATTTCAAAATCCTCATCAAAATTCTCAGTTTCCTGTTTCTGCATTTCGATTTCTTCTTGTTTTTTAGCATTTTCCTTAAATTGTTTATCCCAATTTTCATCATCACTTTCAGTTTCAACAAAAGTATAAATTTTGTTTCTAGACATCGTCTGTGGGACTTCAATTCCAATAAGTTCATCTGGGTTAAGTTCTTCAGATACTAAAACTTCTTGTTCTTCTTCTATATTTGTACATAGTTTTCTTAAGAAATTTATAAAGGTTAGTCCTTTATTTTCAGGGGTATGATTTGTATCAATTTCAGGGATGCTTTTATTAGATTTTAATTTGGAGATTTCTTTTAAAGTTAAGNTCAGATACTAAAACTTCTTGTTCTTCTTCTATATTTGTACATAGTTTTCTTAAGAAATTTATAAGGGTTAGTCCTTTATTTTCAGGGGTATGATTTGTATCAATTTCAGGGATGTTTTTATTAGATTTTAATTTGGAGATTTCTTTTAAAGTTAAGATTTCTTTACTGTATCTTAAATCAGGGTCTTCATCTAGTTCTCGATAATTGTAAACTGTTGCATTATTTAAGACTTTTTCTACAGCTTCTGAACCGGAGATTTTTATATTGTCATAAATACTTCTTAGGCTTGTAAGTTTGACTCTAACACCATTGTAGGTAAGTTTGTCACGGACTTGACTACAACAGTATTTGGCGATTTTTTCATATTCTAGTTGACGGAAGAGAAGGTTTAGGGTGATACTACCTACGCTTACTCCAATCATAAAGATTATGAGGATTGAACCAATACTCCAAGAAGTTATACTGTGAATCTCGTCGTCGCTTTCTGAAGAAGATAAACTTACTGGAACCAGACAGACTATTGGGATTAAGAAAAATATCCAGCAACACCCTAAAGCATAAGAAATTACAGTCTCTCCAAACTGCCTCAACACGGATTTAATTTCTAAAAATGCAATTCCAATAAGCCCAACAAGTACTAATCCGACTATAATTGTAATCCCAGCACTAACTGAAGTTTCTTCATTACTAATTGTAAGTATAGGTATAGAAATAGCACAAATAACCAAAGCTCCAATCATAGCAACAAACCCTTGACATTTTTTTTTCTTCCTAATATATTCCAACTGTATCATTGTAGGCTGTGGTGTTGTAGACAAAACAATATCTCTCAAATTAATTTCTTCAACACCAATTTCAGCAACATACAAATTAACCCTATGAACTAAAACAGTAGCAAAAATCATAAAAGCAAAAATAGTAAAACATCCTGAAACTAAACCCCCAACCCAATCATAAGCATAATCAAGTCTTTTAAATATAAAAAAACCTAACAAACAAAATCCTAAGACAAAACCCACTGAATAAAGATACTGGGCAAGATCATGACCATTAAATTTTCTAACCTCTTTAAATAAAAGGACAAGTTCTTTACTAAGCCTAAAAACAAACTGAGACAACCAAAGGACTAAAACTAAAATTCCACCAAAGAAAAGCACCCCACAAACAATCCAGAAAGTTAAAGTTTTCATACCTCCAGCAGAATATAAAGGCCACATAATCCCTAAAGGTGTAATAACAACAAGACAACAAATAGCTGAGAAATATTGATAACTACGTTTATTATAAGCCCATATCATACTTAATGATAACCAATAAACAATAGTACCAGGGAAACCAATACCGACTAAAATTCCAAGATAATAAAGTTCTGAGTTTATATAAAGATTGTAGCTTAACCACATAATAAAAATTGTAGGAATCGCTGTGAAGATTAATAAACCAATACAATATTTATCGTTTTTATTAATCATTGAAGAACTAAAAAGTGTTCCTAAAAATATAAAACATGGAACTGCTATTATATAGAAACTAGCAATATATATTGCACTATTTGGGTATTTTGTAGATGAACATACTGTTATTACCCCGATTTCTATAGATATTATTGCTATGAGGATTACAAGAGATGCGAAAATATGCCCATTATTAGAAAAAAAGTCTAGTTTTGATGATTTTAATAGGTCAGGGTATTTGTTTAATATGGTTTGAATCCCTAAATTAGGATTTTCAAGGTCAAGGATTTCTTTTTTTAACACTTGGATCTCGTTTGGATGTTTTGTGAATACTAAAGAATGAATTGAAATCCAAATAAAAGATAAAAATATTATATAAAGCACAGATGTGTATGCGATTATTGATCTTGGGTTAGATAAAGTTGTTGAATCGGTTAAGAGGATTGATATTAGGAGGTTGAATAAAGTGTTACAGAGAAGGAGGAGGATTATTGATAATAAACATCCCCAGAGAGTTCCAAGATTTTTTATGAGTAAACGGCGGATTATTCGATAAAATGCTAGACCTGTAGCTGAGGCTATGATAAAAATACAAGTTACTGAAAGGCTTAGGTATGTAATAAATAGATTTAGGGATAAGAGGACTATAAGGATTATCATTGGGATGATTCCTAATAGTAAAGTTATCATTAGGTTAAGCCACAAATGAGACTTGAGTTTTAAGAAAAACATACCGTAAACCCCAGCGATTGGGCATAGGATTGATAAAGTTTCTAGTGTTGGATACCTTTTTGAGTCGTTTATTACTAAATCTCTGCTTAAATGAGATGTAAAAACTAGACAATGAGCTACACCGAGTAAACCAAAAAGAATAAATTCGATGTATTCTAAGAATTTCCAAGGCCAGCCAAATTCTGTATAAAGAAGTCTTAAGAAACAGTTTTTGTTAGAATGATCATAGGATCTGAGGTCGTCAAGGTTGATGTTTAATTGATTCATTTTCTATTATAAAACTGACATTTATGTTAGTTATGAACAATAAATAAAACTTTTTTTAGGTGTTGAGTTGATGATAGGATCATTAGAAAAAAGGATTAGGAGTGATTTGCAAAGAGAAAAAGTTAAAAGTTTGAAAATTTTATTTGGGTTTGTTGCAAAAATGTAAATATATATAGGAATTTGATAATCCTATTAATAGAAAAGCAAAAAATTCAGAAATGTTTAAAGCCTAAAGTAATGTGATTAGGATAATGATCAAAGTAATAATAAAATATATTGGCTTACTTTACTTTCTAAGATCAAAATTTGATAATAATCTTGAAATTATTTTTAAGCTAAAAAAAATCAAAAAGACTCAACCTTTGCAGCAAAAAATTATTTAATGAGCTTCTTTTGATAAGCTTTTAATGCTAACCCTAGGATGATTGAAAATGGTGTGGGTTGATTAAGAAGTGCATAAGAAAAACAAATTCATTTTTAAAGGAATTTGGATCTATTTCTGGTGAATATATTAAGTTTTTTTCATAGGAAATTGATAGTTTAATGTTGTATGAGAAAAAAATGGGAACAGTTTTGATGGGTTAATAANGGTTAATAAGGAGTTTAATGAAAAAGTGATTATTTACCATAATATTAATATTCCTCACTTTAGTGTAAAAAAGCACTATAAATCAACAAAAAAAACGCTTTCAAGTATATTTAAAAATAGTCACAGAAAAGTAAAAATATTAAATACAATAATTATTCCATTTTACTTACAAGCATTCCCATCAATCCTCCAATTCACCATTAAATCATACTTTATCCTATAAACTTCTACTATAAAAAAAGCAATAATTACTAGTTAATGTTTGATCACAGGCTTTTTCACATAAAACGAAGTGTTGACTCTTTTATTCCCAAATTCCTTCGACTCAGATTCCAAACTTTTCAATTCTAGCCCATTCCTCCTATTAATTTTCGAACTAGGTGTCATACTTCTTTCATATCCTGATGCAAAAAAGTCATCAAATTTCTGTAAAGTCCCTAAACTCCTATAAAGCAAACACCCATCATGATTAGTCAAACTAATTCTCTTCCCTCCAATCACATAAACAATCTCATCTCCTTTTTTCACATCATTACTTCTCCCTTTTATTCCTTCTAAAACCAATCTTTCCAGTTCTAAAGCTTCTTGTTCTTTATTTTCATAAGCTTCTAATTTCGCTTTAAATTCCTTAACTTCCTCACAATCTCTAAAATAATGCGTAAAAACCTCTAATTCTTTTCTCAACCCTTCATAATTCAAACACTCCTTCTCAGCTTTATAGCTTTCAGCTAAATCAATATATTGAGTATTTTCATGCTCAAGCCTTCTGATTTTCGCTCTTAAACTAGCGATTTCATTCTGTGCAGCAATTAATTCTTCTTCATTAGAATTAATCAACTGTAAAAGAGAATCCTCACGTTTTTGACTTCTTTCTAAAGCGTCTTTGAGTTTTTTTTCCATATTTTTCATGTTTTTTTCTTGTTCATCCCTTAGTTTCCTTTCGAATTCCAGTGCATTTTTGTAGTCTTGTAATAGTTTTTCATCAGTGACGATTTTTGCGACTAAAGGCTCGTCGTTGATTTCGTATGTACTTTTTAAAGGTTCTGATTCTAAAATTTCTTCTGAACTATGCTCTTCAATTGAGGCTAGTTTGGTTTTACTATAGAAAATTAATAGGATTCTTGGTAACATGACCTCTTCAGGAAGGGTTGAAATGTAATCATCGCTTTGACTAAATAAAGGTAGCCATCTAACACCGTCTTCTTTGAAAAGATCTCTTTTAAAGCTTATAGTTTTTTCTTCTTGGGTGTTTTGGTTTATTATTTCCAATTTGTATGTCGCATCTAATGATAAAACGAGAGCTTTTTCTTCGGTTATGGGTAAGAGTTGATCGTGTAAAGCGTCATCAGCATAGAGGTAAAGAGCCAGTTCGGTACTGGAACAAGGAAAACCTTCAAGTCTTATGACTTTAACTTCGATAGAATCTTTCCACATTTTGGGAATTATTTGATGTGAAAGTAGTGATTTTTTAAGGGTTTGCAATTGTGTTGGAAATTATTTTTTTGTATGGATTGATTAAAGGGAGGAGTAGGAGTTTGAAGAAGAGGAGAATTTTTGCTTGAAGGAGGTTTGTGGAAATTTTGTATAGAAATTGAAAGGGTTGGATAGGTTTTGTGTTGGTAATTTCTTAGTTTTTAGAAATAAACGCAAGGTGTTGAAGTTAGAATTATTATATGTGTTTTTTATTTTTATCCTATTTTTTCTCTATATAATTTGTTTATTTAAATACACTCTATGGAATTTTTGGTTTAAATTTTTACTAATCATCTATGCTCAAGTAATATATTTTTATAGTATAAAAATCATGTATTTATGATAAGCTGATTTCTTTCTAAATGGCTTAAAAATATTTATTCAGTTCTATTAATTAATAACTTTAGATCTTTGTTCATATATTTCCCATTTTAAAATTTCTGACTTAAAAATTATCATTAAACCTCTTGACTTTATATGAAAAAAATATTAAACTAATAATAGCTAAAGTCAAATGATTATAATAATCAAATGGATAAAACAACTCCCATCTCAGAAAGAGTCAAAAAGCTTGACTTCGCTCTAAATGGATTTAGTGATATACAAGAGTCAATAAAGTCTTTAAAACTCAAAGATAAAAAAGACCTCAATGCTGTGCGGTCAGTCGGTTCATTTTTGAGCAGCATTTCTGAAGCAAAAGAGCCGGCATTCAACCAAACTAAATCATACAAAGAGTTGAAAAAGAAAGCGGTTTTAAGAAAACTTAGAGAAAAAGAGCTTGAAAAAGAAAAAGAAAGGAAAATCATTGAACTTTTTACCCACTCATCAAAGCATTCTAAAGAATTTATAGATCCCAGCATGCTACAGGATCAAAATATTAAGAAAATCCTTAAGGGTAATAAAAGAAGTTTTGGAGGCTATGGGCATAGTATTGAATTACCTGATATAAAAGGACAAAAATACCATAGAGGGAATTTGATGAGTGATAGGATTTCTAATAAAAATTTCAAGAATATGATGTATAATAATAAAGAAACTAGCTTGAAAAAAAGTGGGCCAACATATTATTCGCCTCGATTCGAGGAAAAACACCCAATTTTCGAAGATGAAAAAGAAATCGATTTACAAATAAAGCAAAGGATAGATAGCTGTACACTCGAAGTAGGCCAGCTGAAGTACAAACTAGCCCGAGCACTGATTTACAAGGTGAAAAACATTTAATTCAAAAATGGAAAAAATTGTAAAAGATTTAGTTAATTTTCATATAATCTTCCATAATCATCATCCCTTTCTTAAACTTTATAATCCAAAGTGAAAAAAATCTTCATAAAACCTCATCTAAAACTTATTTTCCTCTAAAAAAAAAAAACAATTTCTAACATCATTTCTTATTTCTAAAAACTATGATCTTAAACTATCTAACTTACTGCTTCTTACTTTCATAAACTTTAATGACTAAGTCGAAAGAAAATGGTTGGAACTTAATCCCATCTCCCTTATAAAACTTATTCATAAATTCCACCCAATGAAGCCTTAATGCATGTAAAAAGCATTCTAACGAGTCCATGCACATGAGTACCCCTACTGAAATATTAGCAAATAAGAAAAACCCAATGACCACAGCAACAGGATTTCCCATTTCAATTGTAGAAACTAATGCTTTCTCAAAAAACACACTTGAAAGCTGAGCATGAGCTAAAGATAAAGCCCAAAGCCTAAGATAACTAGCTGTATTACTAACTGCTCCTAATACATACTCAATTGTTTCAATCATCTGATGAATAAACAGTTCACCAAAAGAATGGTCTTTTTCTCCATGATTTTCTTCATCAAACTCTTCATATCCAGCTTCTTTTCCTCCATGTTGTTGTTTCTTATACATATGATTCAAAATAATTGGTTTAGGGAATAACATAATCGGTACACATAACACAGATACAAGAAGTAAAATCAACTGTAATTGCTCTTGTCCTTCTTTATCCCCCCAAAGTGTCCTATCTTTACTATCATCCAATTTACCTAATTTCAAAAACATATTCATAAGTACTGTAATCAGATTTGGAGCTGTATCTCCAAAGTTGTAATTCCAAGACGTACACCATTTTATAAACACCATAATAATCATATATCCAAATATTCCACACATAAATACTAATTGAGGAATGAATTCAAAGAAAAAGTTGATTTTGCTTTTGAAATGAATAGCATTAGCACCTTTAAAGAAGTTTCCACATATCATTTGAATGACACCAAAGACGACTGAAAGTTTCATTTTAAAACTGTTGAAGAAAATAAGCTCGTTTTTAGAACGGTACCAGACTGGGTCGAAACCAAAAGGATAAGTTGAGCTTTGAATATATTGATCATAATATATGTCTTTATCATCCCATCTTGAGCCAAAGAAATTGAATGGGATACCAAGAAAGTCATTATAAATAAACCCACAATATGTAGCACAAAGACCCATCATAAGAAGAAGATATCTGACTGGTACAGCAGGTTTGAAGAGTCCTCCAGATTGTACGATACTTTTTTCAGCCCAACAGAGGTATGTGGCAAAAATAGTCAAGACTAATCCATGACCAACATCACCAAACATAATACCAAAAAGGAATGGGAAAGTTACAGCTGAAAAAAAAGCTGGGTTTGCTTCTTGATATGCAGGGATACCATAAGTGTCTACAATGTTTTGGAACGGTTGGGTAAAGTCGTTAAGTCTGAAATAAGTTGGGGGTTTTTGATTGTGAGGGAAACCGCCTTCGATTTCTTTAAGGAACCCTGCGCTTAAAGCATGAAGGATTCTTTGTTCGTCTGATTTTGGACACCAGCAGCTACCATAAAACATATTTCCTTTAAGAGAAAACATATTCAAACTATGGTAAATACTTTTTTCTTTAAGCACAAAAAGTCTTATTTCTTCAATTAGTGAACATGGACTTTCTCCTTTAGGTGTTGCTAATTTTCTTAATAGATTTATTATAGCTTGTTTTGTTTTTTCAAGTATATCAGCATTTGCCACAATTTCATCTTCATTATGTTTCCATTCTTCATCTAAAGATCCAGCATCATTTGGTAGTGCATATCTTCTAATGCCAATTGTATCACAAATTCTTCCAAGTCTTGTAGAAATATTACCACTTTGGTCTCCTTGATACATTATGAAAAATACTGATTTTTGATGGACTATTTTTTTCTTAGCATCTTCTTCATTATCTTTGATATCAGAAAATACACTAAGGGCATTTCCTCTGGTTATTCTGAAAACCATCCTTTTGAATCTGTTGATATCTTCATTTTCTATTATCCCTGCAATCCTTGAAAATAAAGACCCACCAAGTTGTCCTTCAATATTAAAAGCTTCTCTAGCTTTAGATAAAACTACTTTTTTCTCTTTAAGAAACTCCATTCCTGTAGTTAATTGTTCAAAGTTTTTTAGTTGTAAAATCATAGAGTCTTCATAGTTTTGAAGGTCATTTTCTAAGGTTTCGAAGTGAGTTTGTGCTGGGATTTTATTTATTCTTAAGTCCCCATCAATCATGTCTAATACTAAATTTGAGTCCTTTGGGAACATGACTTGTACTTTAAATCTTTCTTGTTCTTGAGCTAAGAATCTTAAGCGTCTTTCAGCTTCTTCGCATCTGCGGATGTAAGAGGCATACCTTCGATTGAACACAGCTTGGTCACTGTTTTGATCTACGAATTGTACAGCTGAAAGCTTCCCGAGCTGGTTTAGAACTTCCCATGCTTGGTCGTTGGGAATTACTATGCTATAGTAACCCATTTCCTCAGATCTCAAAAAGCCCATTTATAACCATAAGTTAGACAAAGGATTTTTTATCTTTTTCTAGCGAGTAAAAATTTTTAGAACGAGAGACTTTCGTTTGATAATTTTAAGGAATTTATATGTGATTGCTGAATGGAATTTTTGGAAATATGAACAACTCTGGTAAAGAGATGAAAAGCGATATAGAGGAAATTATGGGATCACAGACTTGGAAAAGCCTTTCACCGAAGTTCCGTGCAAGGCCTGAGCCTGTAAAACTCCCAAAGCTTAAAGAAGTGATTCATTATATTGAAGATTCGCCTATAGAAAAAGTTATAGAGTGTAAATCACCTTTATCATCAGAGCCTGTTAAAAGATCATCTTTATTAGCTATACCTGTAGGTCAATTCACATCAAAAATTAAAAATTATCTACTTGACGAAGACTTAAATTTTGTCAAAATACCTTTGTTACCTAAGTTTCCTTTTGGGAAGCATGTTGATATGCTTAATAAGGAACCTGAGTTCAAAGTCATGCCTAAAGAAATTTTGACGAACTCAGAAAGTGTGAATTCAATCAAAATTGAAAGTGGAAGAATGAAAAGGACTATAACAACATCTCCTCCACAGTTTAAAAAAAAGAAAAAACATAAACATGAAGCTTTTTGGGAAAACCTGAAAAATGATCCTTATTATCTTAAACGCTTTTAGTTAGGTTTGCATAACTTAAATTTTAGGATATAATAAATAGATTTTATAAATTTAGACCATATAAAAACGATAATGTTTATTTAGAAGTTAGAGTTTATTTGATTAAAATTTGTAGGGAATTTAGATGGTAAAAATCCCGATAAAATTTACTTAGAACTTAAATATTATATTCAAAAAATCACTATAAAAATATGTATCCCATAAACTTCAATCTTCTATAACCAATTAATTAAAAAAATTCAAATCTTTACTCTAACTTAAAAATCCACTGTATAATCATTATACAAACCCTATTTTTCATTAAACTTATACCTAAACTTATATCTTAATGCTAATTTTAATAAACTATTTCCCTATACTCTGTAAAGGTATCTCAGGAGGCCTATATCCTATCACATCCTCATTATTCATTCTCCTAACAACTCTTCTAGGAAAAAGTACTTCAGGACATATTCTAGGACATCTAAAAGGTGGGTTTCCATCATTTTTCATTCTCCAATTATACCATGTAACCAATCCGAAAAACCCAAAGAAAAATATCATTATCAAAACTAAAGCTGCTATCGTGGCAGAGCCAACAGATTGTATTTTAAGTGAATTATTACAATCTTGTTTCCATTTTCCTGAATCAACATAAACATGACCTTTACATCTTATATTTATTTCATAATCACTTGAATCATAAGGTAAACAAAGATTCATAATAATTTTTTCTTCTTGATTATTTTTTTTTTCTTTAATACATCCAGCTAATCGGCAATCATCTCCACATTTATCACATTCTTCATAGTTTAAAGATCCACATTTTGTGTAAAGATTTTCTGGGATAGGGTCACATTTGCCTTGGATATAACTTGAAGTTATGGTTAAAGTAACTTTTGAAGCAGCTTTGACGTAAATATATATGTCTGAAACACATGCACCTATAATTACTTCACTTGTTGAAGATTCAGAGATTTCCCCACAGAGTACTGCGTTGCTAAGACATTTATTATCACATTTATCATATAATACATCTGAGTAGTGTATCCAGTTTATTTTAGATTCTATTTCTGGCCAAAAATGCATTTCTGTTCTTTGGAAATTTGTCCCAAGATGGAAGACTTGGCATCCAGGGTCTAATGTGAATGAATCTTTTGAACCTGCTATTTTAACTTCGGTAAATTCAAGAGCTGATACTATATTGAGCAAAATATAAAACATATTTATATAAGGAAAGTATAGGATATTCAAAGAGTATAGAAGAAAGTTAGGAATTTAAACATAAAATTCTTATGATTAGTACAAGGTATAAAAATAAAATTTTGTATAAATAAAATACTATAAAGGAGATATATTAAAAATTTGCTTCAAAAATAAAGAAATTCATATATTTTAACTTTAATTAGAGGATAAAACCATTCAATTGATAACTAATCATTCTCTAAATTACTAACCTAAACTATTGAAAGTAATTAGTTGTAGAAAACTTCAAGCATTCAAATAAATCCT